>JARQZK010002981.1:315000-336118 GCA_030704885.1 Cynegetis impunctata
TAGAGCAATTTTATATTTAAAACAGTTAATTCATTTCTTCTAATACCTCTTTATATGATTAACTATCTTCAATTACTTGATATTAACTTATTATCTGATATTCAAATTTAGTTGCTTTTACGATACATAAAATTTCCATAATTATATGTATTCTACATAAATTAAGTCTGTTATCTTGAATTCATCTCTTCTACTAAATTTCTACAAAAGTTCTATTACTTATATTTTCATATTTATTTGATATTTAATGAATTTCTATTGAATTACTTGATATCTCTTTCCAACGATAAATGACATTTTATGTTTTTGACATTCTACAAGGATTTCTCATATATTATTGATTTTAACTTTTAAAATTTGAACATTTATAATTCATACATTTAAATTTATCATCACTGTAGCTCAGTTTTACTTATTTAAATTCAGATTAATTGAAATTTCAATAACATCATTATATTAATTAACAATTTACATACTTATACCTTTTCATATGTTCAAATTTTATCATTGATTAGATATACATATTTTATAACCATCTATCATTTACTAATATCTGTTTAATTTTATTGAAGTTTTCCTTTTTTCTTATTAATTTTATTTCATATTGTACCATATATTTCAATTCTAATATTGCAAATAAACAAACCATATCAATATATATGGAGAATACCACAAAATCTCGTATCAACCAATCGAATCTGCCATCTGAAATAAAAAAGTCTCTAATCCCAAGGGAAAAATCTTCAAGAACCCCTCGAATTTATGGTCTACCCAAAGTTCACAAGCCTAATATTCCACTTCGACCCATTGTCAGCGCTTACAATTGTCCAACACATCCTCTTGCGAAATATCTCGCCAAAACCCTTCAACTCCTTGCCGAACAAACCCAGTCATACGTAAAAAACTCTTTTCACTTCATGAAACTCCTCAAAAGCATTGATATTACCCCAACTGATCTCCTTGTTAGTTTTGATATTGTCTCCTTATTCACAAATATCCCTATCGATGAAACACTTTCCATCCTAGACACGAAACATCAAATATCCCTAGACAACCTATCCCTGATCAAACACTTCATGGCCAACACTTACTTTATCTTTCAAGGCAATTTCTTCAGACAAATGAAGGGAGCCCAATGGGATCTCCTCTTTCCCCCGTCATAGCCAATATTTTCATGGAACATTTCGAAACCCAAGATCTCTCGTCATTCGACCTCAAACCATCATGCTGGCTACGTTATGTAGACGATGTCTTTTCGATCTGGCCCCATGGCGGAGACTCGATGCTACACTTCTTGAATCATTTGAATGGCATACATCCAAGTATCCAATTCACAATGGAAGTGGAAAACGATGGGTTCCATTCCTCGATGTCATGGTCAAAAAACTTCCATCCCAAGGCTTCTCCTATTCAGTTTATCGTAAACCCACCCATACAAACCGTTATCTGAACGCCCAGTCTCACCACCATCCCTCTCAACTTAACTCTGTAGTTAATACCCTGATCTACCGCTCAATTCGACTATCTGACGACGAACACCGTGAATCAGAACTCAATACTCTAAATCATATATTATTACAGAACGGTTACAACACATATCAAATCAACAAGAACATACGCAAACACACAAACATCACCCCACCTCTACCACCTTCCAATCCCACTGACCAAGAATCTACACCTAAATTATTCCTTCCTTACATCAAAGGAGTAACAGATAAGATCGCAAGATCTCTCAAAAACACAAACATCAAAACAATATTCACCACCCAACAAAAACTCTCCCATTTGGTCAGATTCGTCAAGGATAAAATTCCTAACGAAAATCACGGTGTTTATGAGATTCCCTGTTCCAATTGTCCTCGTTCTTATATAGGAAAAACGAACCGACGAATTCAGGTCAGTGCCAAGGAACATTCACTTTCACACTCAGATATCACCAACGCCCTTTCCCAACATCTTACACAAACAGGCCACATTGTCGATTTCCCCAATACAAGAACTATTGCTCCTGTCCGATCTTTCAAATCCCGAATTTTTCGTGAAGCTGTAGAAGTAGAAAAACGTCCAAATTGTTGGAACACCAGAGGTGACAGTCACAGACTCCCATCAGCATGGAAATCACTTCTCAGTGGTCGCCATGTCACACCCAACCAGAGTGCATCCCGCACTGATGAGCGTGAATACCCCATTGACTTCAATACTACGTCAATAACTACGTCAATGAATTACCGGCCCCTCCCCTATAAATACGGCCACGCTACGATCGGCCCGTCAGTTGACTCTGAAGAGTAGGCAGGTTGAGACTTCAGAGTTGACTGGAAGCAGTACGGTTGGTGGAGTAGGCAGATTGAGACCACGCAATCGTATTGTTTCCGATTCCTCCTAATTCGATTCGCGCAGTAGGCAGATTGAGGCCACGTATCTGAATTATTTCCCTTCTAATTTTCCTGAAGATGGCTTCGCAAAAGGAGCCGAAACTTCGAGATTTTTCATATATATATTTTCATTTATATATATTACAGGATGTCCTAATTGACATGGGCCACTATTGCTACCTCGGTAACTATAAACACTACAAGATTGGTCAAATTAGATGAAATGTGCAGTTTTTGAAGGAAATTGACAATCCGGTTTCAGATTAAAAAAAAAAATTTCTATTTGGAGCTACGGGGGTTTTTTCGAAAAATTGCTCAAAACTATTTGATCGAATATCTCAAAAAGTATAATTTTTACAAAAAAATAAAGAGGAAAACATTTTTTGCATTTTAGAAGTTTTTCAAGCTAGTATTTTTTAAGGAAATTTGGTTCGTCTAGTTACGAGATATCACATTCAATTTTGTTGTTCGAACACGGACCTGCATTATTCATTCCAAATTTAAAGAAACTTTTTTTCCTGATTTCAACAATGTATCACATGTCCATATTCTTTTGTATTTAAATTGTAAAAAACTAGTATTTAACTTCTTGGCACAATTTTCATTGTATCATAGTTTTAATCATAGAGCAAAGAGAAACAATTGCTTATGAAAACCTATGATCCATAATACATATGTCGTGTCAAAGTAATTTTAAACCAACATGGTAGCGTTTTCCAATGGTGAAAAATTAGATTTATATATTTGTTATGCAAAATCATTTCGGAGTGCTGAAAGAGCCCATCAAATGTATCAAAATTCGTACCCAGAAAGGCGCTGACCGAATCGAATAATTTTTACAAGGCTGGAGCAAAATTTGCTACTATACGGATCCATTAATAAACCTTCAGAACGGGGAACAATGGAGTAAATTATCATTTTTGATATTAGAAACCATTAAAGGTATTTCCTTTTTTCAACATTTTTATTTTGTTTTTCACTCATGTAGGTTATCTTAGTAATATATATTCTACCCAGTTTACCGGTTCAGCATCCGTCATTCGTTACTTCGACCTGCGACCCAAATGGTCGAAATGATTGAATCTTTTTAACCCGATCACCATACGAATGGTTCATGATCGACCCGGGTCTGAACAAATGATCGATCGACACAGTTCTAGTATCAACCAATTTGAATTTTGGCAAAGGTAATTTTGTAAAACAAGGAAGTTCAAAAGTTCATTCCATAACTTGAATTTAATTTAATGGTATGAAGTTTGAATGTTTAAAAACTTAATAAACAGTTTCTTTCACTACACGCTGCAACATTCTGTTTATGTTATTAGAATAGGCAATTGTTTTATTTGTAGTCTAAGCCACCTCTGAAGTTCTCATTTTTTTTAAAACTCAATACAACTTAAATTTTGTCTTTTTATCATTAAAACGCAAGCAAATATGAACATGTGATACATCGTTAAAATCAGAAAAAAAGTTTTTTCATATATATATATATATATATATATATATATATATATATATATATATATATATATATATATATATATATATATATATATATATAGTCTGTCCAGAGAGAATTGGCGTGCACGTCTTAGCCATGGCAAATGAAGGCGCAATGCTGTCTACCCAAAGAAATAAAATTCGAAATTGTCAAAATTCACATTTGTCGTAAGTAATTTTCTGAAAGAGTAGTTATATTGCGATAATATGACTGAAGCATACGACAAATATGTCCATAGCATATCAAAACGTATGTATCACTCAAGAAAATTTAACATTCTGAGTAATGAGAATATGTTGAATTGAATGTTGAGTTGTAAATCTCTTTCAAAATTTGCAATGTTATCGGACCATCTTTACCTACTTTCACGCTTGGCAGTCGCCAAAATAACCTCTATATCTCATTTTTGTCGAAAATTTAGTCAGATAATTGTAACCTTTTTTTTTTCTATTGGGTGTACAGAGAAGTATGGGATTATAGAAAATGACTGCCCAAAATTATTGTGAAATAGATGTTACAAATAAATTAAATGAAATTTCTGAAGAAATTTGCTTAGTAACTATTTATTATTCAAGTTAATATTGCCAATACTTTTAGTAACTATGTAATAGTATATACCTTTCAAAATAAAAGTCCATCGCTTGATTTGGATTGAAACCAACTTAGTAAAATATCCCAATCATATCTAATTTTTCGTTGTTTTGATATCTTGGACTATGACTTGCCATTATAAGAAAAATTTGTAAACTACAGGTAACCACCTACTAGTTCATAGTCGATTTATAGTGTTAAATAAGAGTTTAAATTTATTGTTTTGTTAAATTGTTTAGTTACTTATATTGAGTAATATTTTTTTAAATTAACCCTTTTCATTCTACATTATATGAATGGGAGTGATATTTTTTCATTGTGCTAAACGATCTATAAAAGTGATATTTGTCTAGACTTGCTATAAAAAAAATGAAATTTATCTGAATACAGGGATCATACTTGCAATATTATGTAAGTATTATATATTTTCGAAAAGCGCAAAACAAATATGTTTCGAATATGAAAAAATATACAGACTGTATGAAAAATTAATCTGAATCAAAATTTCTCATATTTTCAAGAATTTCTCAGATTATTTCAAGGTTCTTAATTTTCAAGTTTAAAATTTCTCTTTAGTTAAATTAGTTGTAGATGCAATAAGTCATATTTTTCAACATTAATATGTGAAGATTGGTGAAAACATTTAATTAAAGAAAAAAATAAATATATATATATATATATATATATATATATATATATATATATATATATATATATATATATATATATATATATATATATATATATATATATATATATATATATATATATATAGATATATATATATATTATATATATATATATATATATATATAATATATATATATATATATATATATATTATATATATATATATATATATATATATATATATATATATATATATATATATATATATATATATATATATATATATATATATATATTGTAACCAACCTCCCTTTTAACAGGTATTTCTGCCCGAGCTAGCAGGGAGATTGGTTAAACATATTAGGGTTCTGGGTTGTTCTCAGGAATAATAACTACTAATTAAAATGAAGTTATTTACTGTTTTCTATTACATATAATGATAATGAGACTTATCTTATTGTTTTTACAAAGTTCGATGTTTGAGATTCCTCTTTAGACTCTTGACTTCTGCCCTATCTTTGTCCCAAGTCCTTGGTAGCTCCAGATAATGTGGATTTCAAACTTCACATAGTGTGGATTCCAAACTGCAGATAATGTGGATTCCAAACTGCAGATAATGTGGCTTTTAGCTCCTGACAACGTGAATTTCAAACCCAGACCAAGTGGCTAAAATAATTCGGGGCAAATCAACATACAATCTCAAACTTAATATGTTCCAAGATTATCTGTAGGGTATCGATGGCCAATTCAAATTAACATTTAGATTTGTCTCAAGCAAAAATGCTAAGAAAGACAGCATATGTTCCAACATTAAACTGAACATAAGATATGACCACGTGAAATTTGCCATCGTTAACCTACAAAAATCTTGTGTTAAATTGAGGGAATGAAACAAGCAAATTAAATGATGATACTTTAAATTAAGAAATGTAAGATGATTATTTCAATATTGAAAGATAAATAATTTAATATAGGTAAATGAAAAAAATGAAATGGCGGAAAGATGAAATACAGAATCAATTCAGATTTTCAAGATAATGCATTAATAAGAAATAATTATATTTCTTCTCATAACTTACCGTCTATCGGACGCCACAGATACTCAATAAGTTTTAATAAACTTCAACAAACTTTCAATTTATATTGAATATAATTCTATTAGTTAACGATATTTCATTCACAAGAACCATTTGCTAAAAGGAAGAACGATTATTCATCCGACACTACCTAGATACTCTCTTTCTTAATACGCAGGTCATGAAAAGTGAAAGTGGAAGGAAAGTGAAGCGTGGAAACACGGTACCTAGATGAACAGTTCAGTGGCGGCGGTTCATCGGGGAATTGACACGTTACAATATATATATATATATATATATATATATATATATATATATATATATAGATAAATATATATATATATATATATATATATATATATATATATATATATTATTCTATAATTAAATTGTTTAACCAACATTCACATATTAGTCTTGAAAACTGTAGTTAACAGCATGTTCAACTGATTGAACTAATGCAAAAATTTAAACTTTAAAATGGAGAAATTCTTAGAAATATGAGAAATTTTGGTTCAGTTTAATTTTTTATAACAAGAATAAATTTTATTACATTGGGAGGTTCCTGCTGAGTACAATTGTAAGTTGACCTCCTTTCACATGAAATTGATTTTTCAAATCCAAGGATCAGGATTTTTGATTCATTGTTGAAATAAAACATAGTCCACGTTAACAACCACTATGAGCTGAAAGGGGTCCTTTTTTCTAATGTTCTGAGTTTTATTCTGATACTTGTGGCCATAGAATAACTATTGTTCATATCTTTGAACATTTTATATTAATGCGCGATCTAGGATGTTAGTTTAATGTTCACAAAGCCAAACTGTTCAACAGGATAAATTTTTTTTCAGGTTTCAAAATATTCTCGTGTATCAAAGGAAATGATTAAGAAACATCCTCGAGCAAGTGATAAATTTTTAAATCAACGGTTGCGTGAAGAACTGAATATAGCTGGTGAAATATGGCTTCCACCATTGTGGCCCAAACAATGAATAATTATACATCTAACGAAATTCTCTATCTTCTAGTGAAACTGCCCTTATTCGAATCAAACTACTCCGCAATGTCGTTCTATAACAAATTTATGCTCTATATTTTTGTTTCGATTTGAAGCTTGAGAATGTTTCAATCTATCAACATTCGAGCTATCAAAGCTTATTTTGTTATATAATTATAATCTAATCTACATTTTTTATATAATTCATTCAATAAAAAAGTGAATATATTTGAGAATTTATTTGTTTGTGATATAAAGCGTATCTCGTTGTTTATGATAAGTGTTCGACAATTTTTTCAGTCAAATACTTTTTATCATAAGTACATATTTTATTTCATTTTCAAGGTTAATTATAAAATTAAATTTGCATATTCACTTAGGATTCTGAGTTGAATACTTCATTCAAAAAATATACAGTAATGAAAATAAATCTTCTGTTTGATAACTAACAGAATTAACAACATTCTGATAATTATCTATTTTGAAACTTAGTCTAAAGTCAGTTTGAATTAGGGCTTACTCCATTTGCTAAGCTTCTTTAGTCATTCTTGTTAACTCATTCGATTTTATATGCAATTTATTTCAAGCGTAGCGATTAATAATGTAATGATCTCACTTTACAGACATTGCGTTATATTAGTTTTCAGGAAAATAATTATGAATCAGGTTCCATCATTCTGAAATTTTCGGTTCATCATGATTTTAGATATGTAGAAAAATTTCACATTCTTAGTTTTTCAGATTCTAGTAAACTAGAGAATTAAATAATAAAATAGTTTCGTCCTTAGCCTTGAGAGTAATTCAGCAAAAAATTCATATTGAAGCGGAATTATATCCACTAGTTTGTTATATTATATTGACTAATATGTATACTAGTATGTGGATGATTTTTTTTTACAGTATGGAATCAGAAGATTATGCTCAGTTGAACATAGTTTAACTCTTTGTATCCGAATTTGGAGGCCACTTACATAATTTAATGAGTCTATAGGGATAAGCCGAACAAGGCTTATGTTTACTCATTTGGTTGCCTTTCAGCAAAGGCTGTTCATTTGGAGGCAGATTAGATAAGGCTAAGAGAATTTATTTTCTGCATTTAAAAAGTTTATTTATCACTGACGATTTTGTTTTCTGATATATTCAGATAGGAAAACGAATTTTATTGGCGCTGAAATAATATAAATCACTTTATAACAATGAATTTTAGCACAAACAGTTCCATCCCGGTCGGTTACTGCATTTAGGAGCTTTATGAAGATTCAATGGACATCGGTTGAATTTATACAATATAGTTGACAATCAAATTCTGACCTATAAAGAAAATGAGTTAAGTTATCAGTACAAATTGAAACGTTACCTCTTTCTAGGCAGCAATGTAATTTATCTTCGGATGCCACAGATCGAGAAATCTAAATGCCTTCTTATTTTCCGACTTTGAAGCCGTTTGATAAGTTACCTAATTTTGATGTTGGAATCAAATTTGAATTGATAACTTTAAGTTTTTTTTTGGTAATAGTTTCCGCTTCCTTCCTATATATACAGGTAATACAAATTCTATTTGGAATAGTCGTAGAGAGAAACAGTAGTGAGTTATTTAATATTTTTACATTTCTATTCGAATGGTAATAATATTTCAGGTAATATTCATTGAATTTCATAGTAATAAACATCTCTGCACTCAAAATAGTGCAATTAGAAATGCAATATAGATATTCACAGAAAAAGACATGCATAATTTTAACTTCATTAGATAGAACTGAAAACGAAAATCTTGATTTAACAGTTTATATAGATTTTAGTTAGAAAAATTATAACAAATAGGCATGAAATAGTGGGTAGGTAACACACACAAATCGAACAAATTACATCAAATATAGAATATATTCATAAGGGAGGAAAGATTTATTTTGTGCAAGTTCTATCGTAAGATTACCTTCTCATTATTCCATGACTTATTGCTATCATGATTCTTACTAAAATCCATATAAATTGCGAAAATAAAATTTTTGTATTGAGTCCTATCTGATAAAGACAACGCGTGGTAAAAAGCTGCGTCATATGTTCAAGTATAGTAATCTTTAAAATACCTCGGAAAAAATACACATGAAATATGTTTTTTTAGTGATATTGCTACCAATTTCAATCCAGTAATGGATTCATCGATTGAGAAATGCAATGAATATTTGAAGATGACCTGAATGAAAGTTGCATGTGAATGCATAAGATTCACAATAAAATGCGATATTCAAATATTTCCTAAATCATGATCGGTGAAAAATCTTCCAGGTTAAGTTTTTTATCCGAATATAGTTTTCATTTTAGTATAACCATGCATTCATCTATAGGTCATGTATGTAAGTCAAGAACAGTTTCTGTTAAATCATTCAGAGTGATATTTTATTGCGATCTTAGTCGTATTCAACGGAAGTATGATTTATGATTCTGATAAAAATTTTATTTCTAGTTTTTTTCAGATATATGATTGAATTTCAAAAAGTAACAGGTTTTTGTTGTGAAAAGGAGGTTATGAATCAATCATTATTCACTATACACGTCATAAAATAAAGTGGGTACTCAATTTGCTCCATTTGTCCTGTGTGTTGAAGGGAACGAATTTAATGAAAACTATAATTGAATCGGTGGGTGGAAGAAGGGTCCAAGTGACTATTTTTGACATTTCAAAGTGAGATAGCCATTGTGTTGAATTGTTATCCATCCATCGACTGAGCACAAATACGGTCCAAAATGCGATGCCGCTTACCCACAGTTAGCCGCCTGCGAAACAGACTGAGCGGAAGAACGGTCCATGTGCGTTGCTTGGACCGTTTTTCCACTCAATAATAATCCAGCACGTGTTCGACTAAAGCAGCTGTTGTTTTCGTCTTTAGAGGTTATTTTATTTTGTATTAGTTATCGATACCGGTAAGCGCTTGCGAAAAACTAGAAATAGAGTACTTTAAATTTGCTAAAATTGAAATGAATGGTTCAGATAGTGAAGATGGAAGTGTTAGAGGTGAGAGTGATCAACCGCAAGGCAGAAAAAGGTCTAGGAACGTAGAAATGTGGAAGGCCACAAAACAAAAACATGCATGCCTATCAGGTGAATCTTACAGGAGTAGTAAATCGGGAAATATTAAAGAAGCTAAAAAAACCGGCCCTCCATGCCTGTAAGTACCATTAGTTATATTTTTTAACGTAATACTGTGACGTGCTATACAGAAAAAAATTAAAAAGTTCTTTTGAAATCGAACATTCGTCCTAATTTTTATGCAAGGTGCGCATATTTATTAGTGATCTGTCTATGTATGTACTTACGTATAGTTTGCAAAACAAATAATGTCCCTGATTCAAATTTCATTTCATTGGTAGGACAAAACGGCTCAAGTTACTAGAATAAATTTTTATGCAGTGTGAATGTTGTTCATAGACCTAGCACATATTATTTAAAAAATATCCAAATTTTTTGAAGGGGTTTTCCATAAAAAAATCAAAATTAAATTCAGGGACATTGTTTTTTTTAACCCTATATTGTATTTGAAAATTATGTTTCGTTTTAGATGCAAGCTGAAGTGTACAGACACATTTTCGGAAGAAAGCAAGAGCAATATAATTGCCAAGTTATACGCTGGTCAACCAAAGAACGAGCAAGATACATTCCTTATGGGTCTAATAGAAGTAAAACCTTGTAAAAGACATAAGCCCACCGAAGATAATACCTTTAAAAAAAGTAACACATTTTCTTTCTTTGCACTGAATAGTGAAAATATACGCACAATGGTTTGCAAGAAAGCATTTATGAGTCTTCATGCACTATCTCATCACCAGGTTCAACGTTTAAGCCAATTAGTCGCAGAAGGAAAATCCCCTCATGACATGAGAGGGAAACATAATACAAGACCTCATGTATTGCCTACGAATATACTTATCAAGATTAAAGAACACATAGACTCCTTTCCAAAAAAACAGGCACATTATAGTTCAAAAACTATCTTTTACTTGGATGCAACACTAACAGTGAAGTCAATGCATTCCCTGTTTCTTAAAAAATATCCCGAGCTACAAAACAAAGTAAAATATGAATATTACTTGAAATACTTCAAAGAGAACTTTCAACTTCGCTTCGGTCGACCCCAAGTTGATGTCTGCTCAATTTGTGAGGAATTAGGAACTAATTTCGAGGATAAGGCCGGCCGCACATTTACTACAATCGGATCCGATTGTCTGAAACGATTTCAAATCGGAGCACTCGCGCATACTGCCGACAAAATACGTCCGATTTTATTTGAATGTCACAAGCAGGAATATTTTTCGACCGTGGTAATGAAATTTTCAGTATCGCACATAGTTTGACAATTCCTTTTTCTATACTCCCTGTCAAAAACTGACAGAAATAATAGTATGTTTGAGATAGACTATCCAAAAACAATGTAGGGCTTGCCTTCCGGTAGCCGGATCAGACTTTTAATCGGTCCAATAGGTAGGACGCACTGCTCGTGCATCCGAGTCGGACGTCCGATCCGATATCGGATCGTAGGTGTGCGATATGACCGTATAAAAGTATAGGTATTTGAGCGTCAGATGCCCTGATCCGACAATCGTTTCAGACAATCGGAACCGATTGTAGTAAATGTGCGGCCGGCCTAAACGTGAGCAAACCGGTGACATTTATTTGCGTTGCCATGATAGCCCTCAGGCCTATAATGAAAAGTTATGTTTGTTCTATTTCAGTTTTTCTTGTATTTTGCCAATAAGTCTTGAACCGCTAGAGATAGGTATTATATTATATCATACTTTCAGTTGAGGAATTTGTTCTTCTTTGAATACTGCTATAAAATATAGGGTGTCTTATTTGAAATTAATGCATAAATTTTAACTTTTATGTTCTACCCAAAGAATATCATTTTGTGAACACCCTGTTTGAGATACCTTGACCCTCATAATTTATTATGTTAACATAACCTTATTTGATTTTATAACAAAAATTTCAGGGCTCTCGCTATGATAGCTGAGAAAAAATTAATTTTTAATTCGGAGATGTTTGTCGCCAAATTTTTCAAAAAATTATTTTTATTTTGGAAATGGCTCAAGATAGGTATGTCATATGGTCCATAAAATAGTTTCAAAATGCTCCACAGAATACAAAAATATTAAAATATACATGGTAAGCCATTTGAGAAAACATAGTGAGCATAAGTTACTCGTAGATCTGGCAACGTTGCAATAATGATAATATTTTCCAAGTGTAGATCATTACTTCTTATACGTGTAGCCAGAATTTCATGTCGTTAACTCTTTTCGTTCTCTAGATACTTCTAATAGGTCATCGATTTTAGGGAACCCTGTATAATATATTTGAATATAAGTGCTTATACAAGATGATAATTTTATAGATGTGGAGAGCTGGAAGAGTTTCAGTGTTTCAAACTAGTTGCGTTTATTCATTCAATTTATTCCAACAATACATCCTGTGATTCGTTTTTGCAATATTAATAATATTTGCCTTTACATTCGAATATAACTGATTACTTGAATGAAATATCAGAAATATGAATGTATGTTTCGAGAAAGTTTTTAGATTTCAAATACTTATGTATGTGAAAAGACTTAATACCATCTCTTCGAACACATATTGAAGTTTGGTTGTTTCCACTTCTTGCATTTATTGTTTCACCTTTACGATGCATAGTTTTCTTCATTATGGCACTGAACTAGAAGAAGGTCTCAAAAAGTCGTTCAAAATGGGTGTTATCAACCCTGTTACCAGAATGTTGAAAAAAAAAGTTATTAAAGGAAATCTGAAAAAGTCATCCATTATGGTAATAAGGGCTGCAAGGCTTGCAATCAAGAAAGCAGGTGGTCGTAGAAAAATACGAGAACTCCGAATTATTCCATTCGAATCAAAATCAGAGAGTCCTCTACCGTTAGTTCCAATATTCGCTGGACTATCTGCTTTAGCAATGTTACTGAGTCGAGGTAACGCTGTTGCCAAAACTGTAGTTGACGCTTAAAATGCTACTTAATAGTTAGAAGAGTAACATCGTCATAAAAAGGCTATGGAACCTATAGGTAAAGGAATCTACGTGAAAAAATCGAAACGAGGATATGGACTCTACTTGAAATAACAAAAGAGCTATTAACTAAGCTGCCTAATAGAGTTCTATACGATTATTAGATTGAAAATTATGCGAAATATATACCCCACTTCAGGGGTGTATTTATGCGTGATAATTTACCAAAAAATCTTTGGTCAACTGGGATTCTTCACAGGGGACCTGGTAGTCATTTGACAGCTTAACGAAAAAAGAAAATGTTGCAGAGTACTCTGATAGCTATGGCAATTCGATGCCCCCGAAGGAGTTGGTGAAATACTTGAATGCTAAAATACTATATAATAGGTATCAATATCAGACCTATAATACTGATACTTGTGGAAAATTGTGTTTAGAATTTCTACAGAATAAAATGTCATAAATATTATTTATTAGCTTCATTTTCATCAGTCATGTCTGTGATATTCACACTGAAGAGCCTCACTTCAACGTTATTCATTGATTCCGTTTCACCAATCGAATTGAATGAGAACTGTCATTACGGGCTTGCATTGATCGGATTCTATTCATATAATACAATACCGAATCTAGACGATAATACTCAGATTTACTATTTTGACAAGGAGCAAGCAAGCCTAAATATACTTACCAGGAAGGCTATTGGTATTTTCCGAGAAGATTTTAGAAGCTGGAAAAGTTCATGAGTCAGATTTGCCTGTGAAAATCGTTGAAGTTAGAACTATGCATATAGATAGTAATATCAGTGAGGAAGCATTCTACAAAGATAGACCTTCACATACGATATACGAATTTTCGGTGAACGCAAACCCAGGTTAGGCGATAGACGAAACGCCTAAAAATTTACTATATCTTCTTGTGTTGAAGAAAAAGATATATAATATAACTTTGGATATTCGAGATCAAGATTTCGAACCAGTCAATTTTAGAGGTGAAGAAATTATAGTTAGATTGGAACTTGAAAAATGGTCTTTATTTTCACCAACACCAAGTACAAAGATACAAGTGTAAGAATACAGAAACCATCAGTCATTCAACCGCCATACAGGTCACACCTGACGTTAGAAAATAAAATATTGTTACAATCTATAAGTCATATTATCAGGCTAGGCTTTCGATCTCTACTGATCTCTCGTCAATGATGATTAAATCGTCAAAGTTGAAAGTCAATTATATTTACCTTTTATTGAATCCCTTGAAAATAACGACACCATCGAGATTGGTATATAGGCCAGATGTTTGGCTTCTCACGAACGTTGCAGCAGTCATAATCAGAGGAAAATTGACTAAAACGGCGGGCACAGGAGATGTTTCATTGGTGAATAAGGCAGGTGCTTTCCTTTTCGATTCCATATCTCACGAACTGTGTGGAAGCGTGATAGATACAGTTGAAGATTAAGGACCTGTTAGTACTGTACGAGGGTTTTTATGTTATGAAAAAGCTGAAATTCGCGAACTGCAGGATGGAATTATCCAAAGGGGGCTATTACAAATCAAGATAGAGGCTTTTATTTACGAATACCGCTGAGTCATCTATTGAATATATTCAACGATTATCGAATAGCTATTTTTGGAAAACAGCTGATTTGTTTCGTTCGAGCTCGCAATGACAAGAATGCAATGCTGGTCAGTCCTGCAGAGGGAGAAGCTGTTGGAGCTACCACAGATGAAATTACTATTCAGAGTATGGAATTAAGATTTAAAAATATTTATCCGTCAGATACTCTCAAATTAGAACTTCTTCTATCAATCAAAACGGATAGTCCCGTTTTAATGCCGTTCAGGCGTTGGGAGTTGCATGAACTACTCGTTTTTACACAAGGTTCCACTAAAGCAGTATGGAACGTGAAAACTGGATCAATTATCGAATTTCCTCCATAAATCATTTGTTGCTTCCATATAAATAGAAAAGATAATGATACCAAATATTCGAATCAGTTAGATAACATTGACGTATCAGATGTAAGACTTTTAAACGGTGAATATATACTCCAAGAAAACCTGAATTTAGATTTCGAAGGGATTATCATATATTAGGGGTTATATTTATGAGAAGAAGCCTGCTCTACTCGACTATGCACAATTCAAGCTACGAGCCATATTTGTAATCGATTGCTCTAGACGTGATGAAAGCTTCAAATCTTCTACCGTGGATGTTAAATTGGAAATTCAAGCCATAAATGAAGTTAAAGCATCTGCAAGAGCATACTGTATTATAATACATGATAACGTCATCGAATATCTACTTTTCAGTGAAACTGTAAAGATGGTGACATATTTTTAATCAGTTGAAGAAAATACTCCGAAGATGTACTTTTTTTTTCGGGGAGGAAAATGCATTTACGCACTGATCCAGCGGGATGTGTTCTAGGCTGGGGATAGTGTGGGGCTCACATGGCAGATTTTATGGCTACCCAACTACCCACTAAAAACCTCTCCGCGACGGTTAATACCATCCCGCGGATGTTCTAGGAGGGTGGTTTCCTATCTGTACCACTCCCGGAAAATAAACATGTTTGTCTAGGCGCATCAAGAGCGGCGAAGGAAGTTTCTACACAGATGAATTTAGTTCCACTAGAAAATCACAAGTTGCTTTACTCTTCCAACAAGAACGCAGGATGTGCGTTTTAACCAGGGGCGTCTACAGTGGTATAGGTAGACGGACAATCCTATGTACCATCAAACACACATACAGAAACCAATTCACAAGTAACTATCTAAATAACATAAAATAATAAACTAATACACAAAACCTAGAACGTGACTGAATGTACAAATGTATGTACAAATCCTTTCCCTCAGTCATGGTTTTCGGCACGCCTACCCTCCTCCTCCTTAGCCCTCATAATATCCGTGATGCCCTTGAAGATGACATTCCATGTCTTCTCATCATCTATCATTTCCTGTATGATGTCGTCGACCACGGGCATGACCCCGGGTCAATCATCCGGGCTCGTCTACGACTCCATCTGGCGCATCGCCAAATCACATGCTCAGGACTGTCCTGGGAACCGCACTCCCCACACAAGTCACCGTCTGTCTTCCCTATCCTCAGCGTTTAAGTGCCGAAAGAGCCATGACCGCTCAGGAACTGCGAGAAGTAATAATTTGTTCTTCTGTGGTTGCAGCTGTACCAGGTTCTCACGTCCCTGATCAGCCGTTTCGTCCACGCTGCTACTTCTTTCCCTCCCAACCATCTTTCCTCCATTTTGAGATGGTTATCTTCCTGGCCTTCCTTCTGTTACCAGGCAGCCGTCCGCCGATGGTGAACAGGGAACATACCTCCGCCACCATCAGATCAAATGGCGGGAAACCAGCTATGACCTGAGCTGCCTCGGCGGATACCGTCCTGTAAGCCGATGCAACTCTCAACAGGCCCTTTCGCTGCATTGATATGCATGCTCCTCTCTGCTTTCCCTGCTTCAAGGCGTCCCTCCAGACTAGTGCCGTGTATAATAGCGTACTATGCACAACGCTGCATAGGATTCCCCTTTTTTATCCACAGGCCCTCCTACGTTGGGGAGGATGCCCTGCAAAGCTGCCAGCTTCTGAGAGGCCTTGTATGCGCAGAAAAGGACAAATTTCTCTTCATCACAACACCCAGGTACTTTAACTGGGGAACCGGGAGTCTCACCGTAGCACGTCGAAGGTCAGACGCCCAACAGACCTTGGGCCCCTCACTATCAATAGTTCCGTCTTCTCAGCGGCCACCTCGAGGCCCTTCTCGCCGAGCCAACCGCCCGCCCTACGCACCGCGTTGACAACTCTGATTCTGGCCTCCTGCGGGCTTCTCGCTTCCACCACAAAGGCGACGTAATCGGCGTAGGCGACGGGGTGATTGCCCTCCCCGTACCACAATTTCAGCACCCCGATATACATAATGTTCCATAATTTTGGACCGAGAACTGAGCCCTGTGGAACACCCATACTACATTTTTTGTTCACCACCCCCATCGAGATGGTTCTCCCGAGGAAGTAGTCCTCCGTGCACCTCACCAGATACTCGTTAATCCCCATATCCCTCATTTCATCTATTGTGGCTGCTCAACTGGCCATGTTAAAGGCATTTCTGATGACGATAGTCACCAGCATGACGACTTTTGCCTGAGACCATCGCACCACGCTCACAACCTCTCTCAGAGCCGTCACCGTAGATCTTCCTGTGCGAAATCCATGTTGGTCTGAAGGAGGAAGGGTCGGCCGGGTCCCTCCCCCTCTTCGGGAGGAGGACCACCCTTGCCCGCTTCCACTCACGTGGAAGCCTCTGTTGCTCCAGGCAGCTATGGTGCCGGGTGTCTGATTAAGAGAGGCACGCGGCTGCATCTCACAAACTATTCGTCGTAGAGACTTACGGTAAAAAATTGTATGACCCAAGTGGCCAACAGAAAATCCTAGAAATTATTTCCAGGTTTCTAAGATGGCCACCAGGGGGCGAAATCAGATTCCATTATTCCAAAAACAGAACGAAGTGTCTATCAATATTTATATCCTCAAGAAATAAGCTAATGGATTCACCACTCTCTCACTATACTTGACTGAAAACTGTGTAAATAAACATATCAATCTTTTTTTGGACCAGAATATCAATTTTCTTGAAAAAAATATTAATAATGGAAATAATGCTGAGGTGAAAATAAAGTTCCATTATGTTTTAATAAAAAATTTATCTTCTCTGATATCAAAACAGTTAGGTGAAAAAAAATGAAAAATTATATTTGCAACAGATATCTCCACCATCATCAGTCTCTTGATAAGCGGAAGGAATATACGGAAATCTGTCGTATCATTAATGAGACTGCTATTAAGAAGCCTCGAGAAGGTTAAAATATTCTGAAATTTAAAAATCATAAGAATAAAGAAAAAGCACCATTCACAAGCAAAATTCACGCAGATCTAGAAAGTATTTTGAAACCTCCCGATGATAATAAAAATCCGCAACATCATGTATCTGCATCTGTAGTATATTATGTAAAATGTTCATATGATGATTCTCTAAGTTTTCATAAATCTCATCGTGGAGAGGAATGTATGCAGAGGATTGCAAATGGAATGAAACAGCTAGCAGAAGATATATCTACTGTCTTTTGGTGTTAATATAATATTGATATGACTCCTCAGAATGAAACTGAATTGGAAAAGCTATAGAGTACCATATATGTGATCAGGCTTTCTCTTTAGATGATAAGAAAGTGAGAGACCATAACCATTTGATTCCTAAAAACAATTATAGAGTGCTGCTCATGAATCATGTAATATGAACTATCAAGATAGCCGTATGATCTCTGTGGTGTTTCATAACCTCAGATGCTAATTTCATTATTGAGAATGTTGCTGCCTATAACTGAAGAAAAATATATTTCATTCACTAAACACATCGATGAAACACCAATTCAATTTATTTTCATTGATTCATTTCGATTTATGAACTCCTCACTAGATAAACTAGCGTCATACTTAACTAAATATCCAAATCAGAGATCCCAGTTTTCCGATTTAGATGAGAGTCGCTTCAAACTACTAACAAAGAAGGAGGTTATGCCATATGACTACATTGATGCATTTTCGAGATTTGATGAAACAAGTTTACAATCTATTGATGCTTTCTATAATAATCTCGATAATGAACCTTGCCCTCTAAGATTGTATCGTAGGGCACAACGAGTTTGGAATGAATTCAATTGTAATAACTTGGGCGAATACGTTGACCTATACATGAAGACTGATATGCTTCTTCTGACAGATGTATTTGAACAATTTCGATCGAGCTGTCTTGAAACCTGCTTGATCCTGCTCATTATTTCACATTACCTGGATTCACTTGGGATGCGACGTTAAAATATACGAAGCAAGAATTGGAGCTTCTAACAGATCCAGATATGTTTCTCTCCGTTGAACGAGGCATACGTGGAGGTCTCAGTCAAGTTTGTACTATTAGATGAGCTACTGACCACAACGTTTATTGTAACAATTATGATCCGACGAAACGTTCAAAGTATTTGATATACTTTGATATAAATAATCAGTCTGATTGGGCTATGAGTCAATATCTCCCACACGGAGGACTTGAATTGGTTAACACAAAAATTGATGTCACCTCCATTCCGGACGCAGTAGTAGGATATTATGCTAGAGGTGGATCTCGAGTCTCCTCAATAATTACACGATCTCCATAAAGATATTCCATTTGGCTCTGAATATATCAATCCAAAGACCGGTAAACCTCGTAAAACTGGAAAGGAACCCTCAAAATGGCCACACTACATCATAAAAAAATATATTATTCACTATCAAGCATTGAAGCAGGCGATTAAACATGGTTTGGCACTTGAAAAAACTCATAAAGCCATAAAGTTCAAGAAAGCACCTTGGCTTAAAAATGATATCGATTTGAACAATGAACTTCGAAATAATGCAAAGAAAAAGTTTGAGAAAAATTTATTCAAATTTATGGATGATGCTGGTTCGGTAAAATGAATTAAATTGTGATAACTTGGGCGAATACGTTTACCTATACATGAAGACTGATAATCTTCTTCTGACAGATGTATTTGAACAATTTCGGAGAATATACGTGAACATGTCAACGTGTACCTTCAAACTCAATGGACTGGACGGTATGGTGCCGAGACATACATTGCTACACCTGAATTCAAGAACTGTACGATATTCAACAAAAATCTTGTTGCTATTGAATTGAGAATAATTGAAGTCTTCTCTAATATATAATACTAAATAAATAATTGCTTCGCCAAATTCGACTTCCCAAAATGCAGGCGGCCGAAGGCCGCATTTTGGCAAACTTATGAAGCCGAGATAAGGAGATCGGCACCGAATCGCGGGGCCCGAAGGGCCCCGTCGATCGCCCGCGTCCTTTCCGTAGTGCTTAGGCTACGTCTCGCCTCGATCCGAGAAGCCGATTTTCGATATCGAACCTTTAAAGTTTGATGTTTCTCCGAAATTCGCGAAAACGGCTGCATTCCGGACGCTTAAGAACTATTTTCGCTTCACATGGTCTCGAATTCACGTGACCGGCTTTCGAACGAGTAATTGGAGGGCTTTCATTCGTTTCGAAAGTTACCGGGCGCGCGAGGCCCAATCGCGTTGTAGTAACGAGTTCCCGCGTACGGAATCAGCTGACTCCCTACGACGGCTAGGTATGTGACAGCTATGCGGCGGACAGTGGCGTGACACCCATCGGGGTTCGGTGATTTATATTTTCTCGAATCGGGCCGCTCACTAGTAAACCTATATATGTTGGACAGGCAATATTCGGCTTGGCCAAAACAACTATTTATGCTTTTGATTAAAATTATATGCAAAAAAAAGTTTGGGGCCGACTGCAGCGCCATCTATACCGACGCAAAAAGTTTACTCTATGATCTACATAAGGATCCATATGAGGTTATGAAACGTGATGGTCATGACCGTTTTGATTCATCAGATTATCTTTCTAATAATATTCACGGAATTCCTCAAGTGAATATAAAAGTATTGAATATGATGAAACATGAGAACAATGGAACTCCTATGACAAGTTATGTGGGACTTCGTTCAAAATTATACACTACGAAAGTATTACAGACTCATGAAGATATAGAAAAAGAAAAGAAACAATGGATTAAGGATAATGATGATAAGAAAGCCGACAATATTAAAAATGCTGGTGTTATAAAGAAAGCAAAAGAGTGAAATCGTCAGTTGTGAGAACGAAGATTAATTATGAGGATTATGAAACATACCTTGGTACATGGAAGAAGGTTACTATTACTCAAATCTTGATAAGAGCTGATAAGCATAAGGTATATTCTATCACACAGCAGAAAATTGCACTGAGCCTAGAAGACGATAAAAGATATTTAATACCTGGGAAAAGATGA
>JARQZK010002982.1:0-30000 GCA_030704885.1 Cynegetis impunctata
TTGAGTATTTTTCATCCGATTCGAGTTGTTTACTTTCTTTCACTTTGTTATTAAGAAAAAATTATTACTCCTCAATTTGAAATGCCTTATTCTAATATCGAAATGAGTGATATGGTTTTCATGTAGGCCGTGCCAACGGAAGTGGTCCTGAAGCACGTCGCCTTTATGCAGAGGATTATCCCGATGGTCAACTTCCTTCTCATGTGACGTTCAATCAAGATTTTAGACGATAGAAGTCAAAAATAAATCCAATATCTTCTGTAATTAGTCGTATTTGGTTGCGCTAGTAGTTAATATTTAGAAAACCGAAAATCGCTGATAACTCCAAGACGGCTCATTTGCGGACCCATATTTATATAAATTTTTAAAATTATTTAGAGGTCTATAATCTGCTCTTAAAGTATCGAAGCGTTGTTTATTAAAACCCTGTTAATATATCTAATATATAAAATTCTCGTGTCACGGTGTTAGAAGTTAAACTCCTCCGAAATGGCTCAACCGATTCTCTTGAAATTTTGTGTGCATATCGGGTAGGTCTGAGGAATCGGCTAACATCTATTTTTCATCCCCCTAAATGTTGAGGGTGGTCCACCCCTTGATATTAATTTTTGTGTTTTAGACAAAATTTTCTGTTCTATATTTTAATGATACAGCATTCTAAAATACATACAACCCCAAACTTCCACCCCTCTACAATCAACCCATATTTTTTATTTGTTAAACTCCTCCGAAATGGCTCGACCGATTCTCATGAAATTTTGTGTGCATATCGGGTAGGTCTGAGAATTGGCTAATATATAATATATATTTTCATACCCCTAAATATTGAGGGTGGCTCACCCCTTAATTTTTATATTTTGTTTATCAAAAAAAGGTTTTCTGTTCTATTTTTTTGTGATACAGCATTCAAAATTACATACAACCCTAAACTTTCACCCATCTTTTATCAACCCCTATTTTTTTTTGAACTCCTCCGAAATGGGTCGACCGATTCTGTTCGAAAATAACAAAAGTCAGTCTGAGAAAAGATAGTAATATATTTTTCATACTTCTAAGTCTGAGTGATGAGGGTGGTCCACCCCAAACATTTTTATACATTTTTCGAACAAAATTTTTAATTTTTATTTTTTTATGATGTTGCATTAAAAAGTACATACAAATCTAAATTTTCACCCTTCTATCAACAACTCATATTTTTTAATAGCCATTTTAATAATATAAACAACGTTTGCTGGGTCAGATAGATTGATAGATAGATATAATGATAGATAGATTGTTGAATAGATAGATAGATAGAAAGATAGATAGATAGATAGATAACTATCTAGATAGATAGATAGATAGATAGATAGACAGACAGACAGACAGACAGACAGACAGACAGACAGACAGACAGACAGACAGACAGACAGACAGACAGACAGACAGACAGACAGACAGACAGACAGACAGACAGACAGACAGACAGACAGACAGACAGACAGACAGACAGACAGAAAGAAGGACAGACAGAACAGACAGACAGACAGACAGACAGACAGACAGACAGACAGACAGACAGACAGACAGACAGACAGACAGACAGACAGACAGACAGACAGACAGACAGACAGACAGACAGACAGACAGACAGACAGACAGACAGACAGACAGACAGACAGACAGACAGACAGACAGACAGACAGACAGACAGACAGACAGACAGACAGACAGACAGACAGACAGACAGACAGACAGACAGACAGACAGACAGACAGACAGACAGACAGACAGACAGACAGACAGACAGACAAGACAGACAGACAGACAGACAGACAGACAGAACGACAGACAGACAGACAGACAGACAGACAGACAGACAGACAGACAGACAGACAGACAGACAGACAGACAGACAGACAGACAGACAGACAGACAGACAGACAGACAGACAGACAGACAGACAGACAGACAGACAGACAGACAGACAGACAGACAGACAGACAGACAGACAGACAGACAGACAGACAGACAGACAGACAGACAGACAGACAGAAAGACAGACAGACAGACAGACAGACAGACAGACAGACAGACAGACAGACAGACAGACAGACAGACAGACAGACAGACAGACAGACAGACAGACAGACAGACAGACAGACAGACAGACAGACAGACAGACAGACAGACAGACAGACAGACAGACAGACAGACAGACAGACAGACAGACAGACAGACAGACAGACAGACAGACAGACAGACAGACAGACAGACAGACAGACAGACAGACAGACAGACAGACAGACAGACAGACAGACAGACAGACAGACAGACAGACAGACAGACAGACAGACAGACAGACAGACAGATAGATAGATAGATAGATAGATAGATAGATAGAAAGAGTTACATCGGCAGATAGATGAATAGATAGATAGATAAAAATAATTTATATGGCAGAACAACGTTCGCCGGGTCAGATGGATTGATAGATATGTAAATAGATAGATAGAATGATACATACATAATTAGATAGATAGATTGAAATATAGAAAGATAGATAACTATCTAGATAGATAGATAGATAGTTAGATACATCGGCAGATAGATGCATAGATAGATAAAAATAATGTAAATAGCAGAACAACGTTTGCTGGGTCAGCTAGTATATATATATATATATATATATATATATATATATATATATATATATATATATATATATATATATATATATATATATAATATATCTATCTATTTATATATATATATATATATATATATATATATATATATATATATATATATATATATATATATATATATATATATATATATATATATATATATATATATATATATATATATATATATATATATATATATATATATATATATATATATATATATATATATAACTGGATAACCAGCTATCGGCGTGGAAACACTTTTTCACCCAAAAAGTGCATAATCGAAAAATAATTGGAAATTCTATATGAAAAATAAAGAAAATTTCAATTTTAAAATTCTGGAAATAGAGGATAACCAAGCTTATTAAAAACTACACTATTGTTCACGAAATCTCCAAGCGCGCCCGTACAAGGCCCTAAGGGCAAGGGTTAGGACCTGCACGTGATCCAGGGGACAACAAAAAGCTCTGGAATCCGGGACATGGTAATTACAACGAGCTACATACAGTCTACAACATCAGCATTAATTCAACTAGCTAACTACCAGGCCTCGCCCCCGGTGTATTACAGCTAATGTTACCCCACGCCAGCAGCTTTACTCTCGACAAACAACTTGCTTTTGTTGTAATTGTGCCCGACAAACACTGTGTTCCACTTAATAAACTAAGACGTGAATTAATATCACTATATCACATCGGTAGCCGAGCTAGTTCCACGTTGCTTCGCCTAATTATTTCTGTTGGTGTAGGATCTTATTCATGTATTCGTTTCGGGAACTATAAAACCCATCTGGGATGAAAAGGGTTCGTTCACGTTGAAGATATTAACTTCAAGGGGTGCCATACGTCTTCTAGTGAATATTTCTATGAAAACTAGCTGACAAAGATTAATCAAACAAAAAATATACAAAGGCGTCATATATAACACTTTCTCCAACTTTTTACTTCACAAAAGAAGAAGAAAACGAAAACGGTACCTTGTATTTCGTAGACGTTCAGATTGCTAGGAATTTGAATTCTCATACTTTCAACATTGATAGAAATAGTATATTGTATAATTAGTGGGAAAAGCATAATATTCTCAAACGACTGTGATAATTATCAGACGAGGAGCGTAGCGACGAGTCTGGTAACACAGGAGTTTGGGAATATGCTTTTCCCACGAATTTTACATACTATTTTTTCTCCGATCGTTGATTTACATTTAAAAAATTAATTAATAAAAAAATATTTCATCCAAGATGCAATCAAGTAAGTTTAAATAGGTTTCTCTATGTTCATATTGAAATATAATAGTAGTAACCATGGAAATTACTCTGTTATGACAAAAGTAAAATAATTTTAAAGCTGGTTTTGTTTGATTCGTTGTATTTTATAAGGAATTAAAAAAGAATTAGTAAACATGAACACTGATAGTGATTATTTGTTGTCTTGCACGGCTCCTGAACGAGTAGAAGCCGCGAACGTGGCTTCACTTAATTTACTTCCGGCGAAATCCAGAGAGAAGTATGAACTTGCGTAAAAACGCTTCATGAATTTTTGTAGAAAAAACAACAGTGTATCCTTTTCTGAGAATGTACTGATGGCGTATGTTGCTGAATTGGCTGAAACAATGAAATCTTCGACGTTGTGGGCACATTATTCCATGCTTCGATCAACTTTGTCTGTTAAAAATAATATTAATATTGCCCAGTACCAAAAACTGAGAGCAGTTTTGAAACGTCAAGCTACAGGATACAAAAAATGTAAATATTAACAACAATTATAAAAATTAAAACCATACTTTGTTTCATTTTAATGTAATAATCCATTTGTTACATTACCGCACGCTACAGCAGTGCGGTAAGAATATTACCGCACTGTTATTTTCTAATTGCTTAGCAACTGGAATGTTGAGCTTTTCGCATAGAAAACAGGTCAAAATAGTGTCACTTTTCCCACGATCGGAGAAAAATGAAATTTCACATCATCGGAAATAAATTTTCAAACCGAAGATGATACAATTGAATTATTAGCCACCAATAATGGTTATATACGATGAAAGTCTTATCGATAAGATCATTGGGATGAAAAGAATAAAGAATCTGTTGCACTCAATATACCCCACGCAAACTATTAATGAAGAGCAAACATACTTCCCAATAAATTATGTGCAAAATTTGTAACACACTATCGAAAAATAATGTTGAAATAATTTGTACAAATAAAAGAAACTTGAAGTCATTCTTGGTCAATAATAAATGAAAATCTAACATCGGAGAAAACAGTGGTGTTTACAAAATATTTTGCGACGAATGTCCTGCTTTCTATATTGGACAAACAGGAAGAAATATAAACATTAGTGTTGAAAGTCAATTTTACAAAATAAAAATACCACTGGCTTCTCCAAATATTGTAAAAAAATTTAATCATTTCCTGGATTACACCAAAACCCAATTGTTGCATTCAGGTAATAGAGGAAAGCGCCTTGACCCTCTTGAAATTCTCGAAATAAATTCCACCCATAATAGTAAATTACCCCTTGTAACCGAAAAAAATGATTTTCAGGTATCACCTTTGCTTTTGTCTATTTTATAAAATAAGATGTACTTAATACTCTCCTGTAGTCAGTCTTGACAATTGGTTCATAACTCGAAACATGTCGACTATCCTTTACTGCTGAATACAGTGTCTAAATATTTTTATATAGTGAAACTTAAGCCAAGTGTGTTTTATTTTAAAGTTTAAACTTTATTCTATTCAGATATCATTCAATTAGTTTTAATTTTTTCGAATTCAATGCGATCCAGTTCGAATGCCAAAAAATTTGCTGGATAATATTGTGCTCTGAAGAACAAGTTAATGATATTTCTAGAATAACACAGCCGACGTTTCTCGAATCGAGCCAGAAGCAGCGAAAGATATACCTAGTTTGAAGTTCTTTTCAGTTGTATTTTCGCTGAAAATAATACACTATTGCACTGTATATAAATTCAACAGAGGGCGGCGGGTTATATATGTAAGTATCTATACCCTTTTCTGCGGTATATTATAGCAGCTCCAGCCCCCATCTGATAAAATAAGCTAAAATTAGGGTATTTTTGGATGCACAACAGAACAATATTTGGATTAATTCAGACAAAATTTTGTCATCTTCGTTCATAGCCGCAAACTTTTCAAACTGGGGACAAATGGAATATCTATAACAACATATCGTGAATTCAGCCTACAAGGAGCTTTTGGAGATTCCATGGAGCTAAAGGCGCGTTTTCCTCCACATTCTCCAATCGCCGCGAACTGCGACTGAGTAGCTGCGACTGGTAGTAACTGCGACCTATTCATTCAGGCGCGTTTTCCTCCACCTTCTCCAGTCGCCGACGAATGCGACTCGCTAGCCTGCGTCAATCAGTATTTGTCCCTCGTTCTGGTCTGTTCAGCACAAGAAAAATGAATATTTCAAAAAAATCATTAATTGCAATGCTATTAAATTATCAAGTGCAGGAGGAAAATCTGCTTCTCTTGTTAACGTTAGAATCTGAAAAACAGAGAAGCGAAGAATTAGCAATGTTCCGAAATAGAGGATTGGATGGATTTCAGGCAATATTAATCCAGACCCACCAGACAGATAACGAATCAAAATTTAAAGAGTTTTTCCGAATTTCCCGGCATCAATATAACTACGTACTGCTGCTCATAGAAGATGACCTTGCGAAACCATCCTATAATCGTGTGACATCTCCAATAACTCACGTTTTTTCACGCGTTCGAATCCAAACAAAACTAACTTTCGTCGACGAATTTATCGCGGCACCCCTTCCGAATATGAGCAGCTACTCGCGACTGGACGAACGGCGACCGGACGCTGGTAGTCGCGACTGAGTAGCGGCTAGGAAAACAGGATGATTTAAAATGCATTGGAGATGTCTCGACGAATTGTTCGCCGCTACTCGGTCGCAGTTCGCGGCGACTGGCGAAGGTGGAGGAAAACGCGCCTTAAAGAAAACTGTTGGTTTTTGAAAGATTTTTGTTTTCCAAACCTCCTCCAAATGAATAGGTGGGTTGAAAATTTCTAAATAAATTAAATTAATGCTTAGGAAGTGTTTTTTGGCAGTACCAATTTTTGTCTTCAATCATTGTCATTTTTATGTCGATTTATTGTTTTCTTTTGATTTTTGATATCTCTGTCACAAATTTTATGCGTTTTTTTAAGGAAGAAACATTTATATTTATCAACAAAATTTCGTTGCAAACTCAACAAATTGTAACAATGATTTTTTCTCTCGGTTCGAATATCATAAAATGTTGTGCATCTTTTCTAAGAAGCGTCTACTTTTGTCAAAATTCTAATATACATATTTCGTTTTTCATTCATTTGTTTTTTTGGAACGAAGTTCCTTATCGCGCGTTGCGCAAGGGGGCTAGACGGAAAAAATTGAGACCAAAAGTTGTAACGACACTTTTTGCGCGCGCACGCCGTGCGCGTGTTTCTCTGTCTCTTTATCTCTCTCTCTCTCTCTCTCTCTCATAGAAAGCAAGTCAGTTATTTTCGTTTCGTCTTTCTATTTCGCATTGAACAGTGTGGTGTCGCGTCGATTATTTTTGTTGAGTGTATACAGGTTTTTCCCCCAGTTCCCCCCCTCTGGATTCGCGCCTGGTTACCACAAGCCAATTCTTACTAAAATTGAGCCTACTGGTTGAGTTTATATTACATTATATTTGTTAATAATAAAAAAATATTATTATAACTTAAAAAAATAAAATTCTATTACAATTCCTTCACTAATTAATCGAAAGGATCTTCGTTCCATCCGGGGTCTCTTGGCACCTCTCAAGTTTTTTTGAAATCTACTTTCGTTCTTCATGACTATTATTCAGTATATTCATTGGCTTAACACGTTGACTGCCATGTGAGTTAAATACAACTCACACAGCTTCGAGACCGAGGCGCCGCGTGAGTTGTATATAACTCCATGCAGGTTTTGATTATGAAGCCGCGTGTATCGTGGAGAGTTCACAGTTTAACACGTTGACTGCCATGTCGGAAAAAAAAATTTTGCTCTGAGGCCACATGTTTTTTTTTTGTTTTTATGCTTAAAATTGTATGTTATACCTAACTAGTGAGAATTGAAATTTAATTTCAACCCCTGAATATGATTTACCCCGTGCATTATATTTGATTCACGCGGCGCTCAAACAATTAGGGCTGCGTGAGTCATATATAACTCGCTATGCTATTTCGTCTAAAATCACGTCTCGACTTGTTCTAATCTATTAGTATGTACACGTTCGACGAGTTGAATCAGTTGTTTCAACGCAGTGCTCCAGTTAGGTTGTGTTTGCAATAATTATATCAATTTGAAAATGTCTTCCTACGAATCTCAACAAAAGAAGTTGCAGGAACTTATGGATAAATATTTAGATATGAGCGATGAAGATCTAGCGGATTCCATCGAAAATTTTTCGGAGGACGAGTATATATGTAGCGAGAATGAATGAATTATTGAAAATTAAAATATTAGAACAAATACGTTCTATTCCAACTGATAGTTTGAAATATTATAACAAATTTTGAGAAATATGTTTTTTTTTAAGAGTTCTGATTTTTACGTTTTTGTTATTTCTAATTGATTAAAGATTATTTTATGCAAGGATCATTATTTCAATCATAATAATACATATATAATATTATTGAATATTAAAATATTAGAACAAATACGTTCTATTTCAACTAATAGTTTGAAATATTATAACATGTCAAGAAATAACCTGAACGCCAGGCCAAATACACCAAATTGTTCCTGGCGCCTTGCTTATTCGATTTCGTATGCATTAGCTTTAATATTAACTCCCTAAATCAATAAAAATGAGATAACCGAGAAGAATCGTATTTAGCCCTTCTTATACGCTCTAAAAGAAAATTTATAACCTCATAATTATTGTTTTGTGGACAAATAAAATTTTATAGTCTTTGCAACATAATAACCCATAATTTTCGTCCTTAGACATGATTGTCAACTGTTTGCTTCCGCTTCTCTAACACGTGTGACACTCTTTCACTATTCTTAACCAGGATAAAATTGAAGCCGTGTTTTGAAATTCGTTTATAGGTGTTTCCGAAACTATTCAGGATGTAGTAAATCCTGAGGATCGTATAAAGTTGAAGATCTCAGTTACCTACTTCCGCAAAGTAGGTAATTTTATTGTTTCATTAGTTATATAGTATTCTAATTCACCCTGTCAACTAAAGGGTAATTTTATCATCAAATTTGAAGCTGATAACATTTCATCTACATAAATAAAATAAAAATTCGAGAGGTGTCGTGTGATACCCGGCAGAAACAAAGTTTCAGCATGAAATATGTATTAAATCGCAGGCATAATAAAATAAGTTAGAAACATTTGAGAACAATTAAATGAAAAAAGATAATAATGCGAATGAATAATCAAATTTTAATTAATAGTTTTTTGAAAAGTTGAAATTTAACAGTATATTATTATTAATTATAGAAGATATTGGACTAATTATGAAAGTAATCAGTACATTCAAACTCACTAGTCATTGGTATATAGTAGGTACCTACATATAGGTATAGGACAAATATATTCACGATTCATGGATAGGGGTATTGTACCTTGTTACAGATTTTGCTGGATCATTGGTGATTCTTAAATGAAAATAAACCAACATAATTTTTAAGCAGGAAAGTTGATGTTCAAATCTAGTAGTTCTTAGTACGAACAAGAAATTTAAAATGTTAAACATTTTGTTTTCTTCAATTTTTCATTCTGATCCATGATTATATCTTATACGAATGGAAAGTTGATTATGTATAGAAATTATACCCAATTCTCCACTTTAAAATCCTACTGCATTTATGATAATACACTGATATCATAGTCAAATCTTTATAATTATATATAAAATATCTAACTAAAATTTACAAAAATTGGTACTTATCTAACTTTATCACCACAAACCTCAACTTCTACTGAATCATTTTTGCAATTCATCATTCATTAATAGAATAACAATATATTGACAACATTTGCCAGTAATTAAAGGAAAAAGAGTCAAAAGAGAGATTCTGAGTATTATGACTTGCACGGCCACCTGAACCCAACCGCATTTACATATATTAGAAAAAAACTGAGGCTCACGTCCCAGCAACGCTCTCATTTAGCAGAAGATTGGTAAGTTGCTAAAAACTTCAAAAAATATGAAATCTCTAAATTTGGATTAAGAAATATAATTAAGACCAGTGAGTACCTTGCAATTTTTGCATCATATAACTCTATCGAGATGAGCTCTGGAGATTCGTTCAAACCTCACAACAAAACAAGAAGTATCTCTTTAAAAAAGGTGGAGATAGAACAAAAAGTTCATACTTCCAAAGGCACTTCCTTAGCATCACTCAATCTACGTACAAATTTTCAATGACTTAACTTAATTTGAAGGGACCTCTGGATGCAAAAATCCCGAAACTATGTTTTTTACGTACATGCCCAATCCAATAAGCCCTAGGGGGTTAAATTTCTAATATCTTATAGATAAATAATTTCCACTCATGCAATTTCTTCGTCCAATGTTTGAAGATTCCAAAATAAGGACTGAATTTACCCAAACTTTGATAGTTTTGTTGTGCATCGAGAAAAACCACACTACTGATGACCTTTGAATATCGAAACAGGCTATCTAGTCTTTCCATCGTGTGTGGCGCCGATCTCGAATTTTCTAACAATGTCTCTTGAAGGATGAATGAGAATTTCATGTCGTCGAGTCTCATGAAACTTCGTTAGTGGTTGGATTTGATTGATTAATAATTTTTTAAATGAACTTCCTGACGAATTTTCATCTTTATTATATAAGATCTGTTTAGCGTCATTAAACATTTTTCAATTTATATATATATATATATATATATCTATGTATATATATATATATATATATATATATATATATATATATATCTATGTATATATATATATATATATATATATAAAAATATCTAAATATATATATAAATATATATAGATATATATATATATATATATCTATGTATATATATATATATATATATATATATAATAATAATAATAATATATATTTATCTTTTAGATATTACACAAATATATAGGACATGTCAGTGTACAAAATACAAAAAAGTTAACGAGATGGAAATTTAACAAATATCAATAGAGAAATATTCTTTCAAACTATAAAAACAGAAAGTAGACAATATTTTTTGAATTTCCTTTTTGAAACTACTCGGATCAAGTTCATTATCCGGTTTGGTAGGTGATTATACAGCTTTATACCTACATATGTCGGAGATAATTCAAACTTGGTTGTTATGTGCAATGGAATACATATTATGTGTTAGTATGTCGCGTTTCGTAACCGTGGAAACTGGAAAGCGTATTAAGATCCGACAGCTTTTGGCGAACCAATAACAAACAATTCAAAATGTAGATACAAGGTAAAGGTAAAATCTTGTGACGCTCAAATATTGGACGACAGGTTTCAAGTTGAAAATGAGGCGAATAATTCTCTTCTATGCAGCAAAAACTCGAACAGATCCAGATGAGCCACCCCATAGAACTAAATTGTAGCTAAGGTGACTGTAGACTAATGCGTAATAAATTGTGAGTAAGCTCTCCAGAGGAAGCATGTGTTTTAGGCGACTGACTGCAAAGAAAGATTTGTTGAGCTTCTTGGATAGTTGCTCGACATGACTGTCCCATTTGAGATTGCAATCAAAATGAAGTCCCAGAAACCTTGCACTTGCTGTCGGCCTCAGTTGGCGGTCGTGGAACTTGACAACAAGAGGAACATCTGAGCTGAATTCACGTAGTTGAAAGTGGATTAATTCAGTTTTGGTGAGATTAAGCATGAGTGAGTTTCTGTAACACCAGTCCGAGAATCCCTGCACCAGTCTCTCACATTCCGTCCTGATCCCATCAATACTCTTAGCCGATACGACCAATGATGTGTCATCGGCGAATAGGGTGACTGAGTCAGTAATAACAAATTCAGGAACATCATTAACAAATAGTAAGAAAACTAGAGGACCCAAAACAGAACCCTGTGGAACCCCAATAGATACTGGATAGTTTCGAGATCTACAATTTTTGTTTTCGACAAACAATAAACGGTCAAGTTACTGCAGATCCAGTCAAGAAAAAAAATTTATATATATATATATATATATATATATATATATATATATATATATATATATATATATATATAGATATATATATATATAGCAGACAACAGAATATTTCGAAAATCGTGGTCCAGGAGCTAAAAAAACAGATATAACAAGTAATCTGGCACTTCACTGTTGACTTTCGTTAAAATGAAAAAGTCTATTATTTCCGTGAAAATACGACTAAAACTGAAGTCACAACCCTTCCATAAATCTTTTTCAATGTATCTAAATTAACTCATCCCTCTTTCCAGGATCGGCTACTGAGCAGTTAATTCAAAAAGATGGTTTTGTTAGGTTTGCACCCCAAAACTTCCCCCACCCTTCATAATGGCCAGGACATCTAATTTCCCGTTTTCTTTAAGGCACCCGCTAACTTCCCCGACACCTTGTACAATGTTTATCACCATTAGCCGAATGTAAGAAATGCACAAGAAGAGCATCTCGAGAATATAAAAGTGATATTAATGATGACGGCCTGATGAAGCGGAAAAGACTGCAAGATGAAGAAAAATGGCCGCTGGTAAACTGGCTTATTCTTTAAGGAGCGCTTACGAAGTGTTTTCGACTTCAGAACAAACCTCCACTTTTATAAATTACGTTTCGTTGTTGGAAAAATGTTCGGTGAAAAGGAAAATGTACGAGTGGGGCTTTCTTTTGCTTTGTTTGGGACAAGAGGAAGTTTTTTTCTCCTGGTTGAATATTCAACTTCTTATACCCAGAAATTTATAGCAAAGTGTGAAAAATGAATTGGTTTGTTGTGTTCCTGTCTAATGAGAAAACTTGACTGAAAGAACTTCAAATACTTAATAATAAATAACTAATTGATTGAGCCGATACTTAATGGAAATCTATAACAATATTGTGAATAAAACTTCAGTGTTATTAAAATAAATGATATTATTTTCTTATTAGATATATGTCTTAGTCAAGATTTCTTCCAATTTGATAACAAAATTTTTGAACAATCTAGTTGGCTGGCTATGGGTTCCCCCATAAGTCCGCTTATTGCAGACATTTTCATGTCACATATAGAGAACATAATATTCAATTCTACAAAAGCATCACATACAAGTTTTTGGCATAGATATGTTGATGATGTAATTGTTTGTTTTAAGGGCAGCGCGAGACAATAAGAACAGTTTTTGAATTATATTAATAGCATTCACCCAAATATAACGTTCAAAATTGAAAAATGATTGCATCGACAGATAAATTTCTTGGATTTAACTATCTTTCATAATAATAATACTCTGATGAGTTTCGATATATATACAGAAAATTAACTTTCACGGATATATGTATTCCGTCGGATTCAAATCATCCTCTTTCTCATAAACATTCAGCTTTCAATTCCATGATCCACACAGAGCGTAACAAATTTAGCAAACGAAATTTCGACTATAAAAAGAATTGCTTCAAATAATGGGTTTCATACAAGTTTGATAGATAAAATAATAAACAAGAAACGTAGTCAACTAGCGTACAACAGCATAAATCCTCAATTAAAAGTAGAAAAATCGGAAAAATTCACATCTTTAACATATTTTGGTCCTCTAACAAAAAAAGTTGCTAATGTCATACCCAACTGTAATATTAAAATTACTTTCAAACCTATGGAAAAACTCTCAGGATTTTTATTCAATGCCAAATATATCACTTCAAAATTTGAAAGTTCAGGAGTTGGATTTGTGCTGTATGTAAAGGAGTGTATATAGGTCAGACTGGTCGATCGTTCAAGACAAGATTTAAACAACACCAACAATCTTTTTTGAAAAATAAAACGGATTCAACGTTTTCAAATCATTGCCATGAAAACCACCACCCATTTCCACATATAGCTAATTTTCAAATTACGCAAAAATTACCGAAAGGAACCAAACTTACTTACTTAGAATCATTAGAAAATTTTAAACTCAATCATAATGCAAGAGATATCTTGCTGAACGAACAGATCGACTTGATATATTCTCCTATATTTAGTGTATTCAACCTATAACGATTTTTCTTAGAACATTTTATTGTACCAATTTGGGAAATCCACTGCTATTAGCCCTTCTTGAAATGTGTTCCTCTTGTCTATTTAGGTACCTGCAATAATTATTTCCCACCCGTAAGCGCAAATCTATAATTATGTATGATCTGCCCAATAATGTTCTAGTGACAGAAATTGCAATCGCAGTGTTATATTTTTTTCGTAATCCCATACTGTTATTTTGATTTAACGGTATTCAGATGACAATTGAAAAGTCAGTGTTAACGGCCGCCGGCCGTTAAGAAATCACGTGTTCAAATATTTATTTCAAAACATCATTCTGGTTACAATAACAATTATAATAAAACTAACTATTTATTTATTTGAAAAGTAATTTGACAATTGCTATTATTTGAAATGTCTATCTTATTGATTAGAGATTTACCATCTATAGCATCAGTTTTTGAACTTGTTGTCGGTGAAGCCTCATTATTATGAAAAAGTTGTCTCGTTATCTTCATTCTCTTCGAAACTGAATTTTCAATATACGACTCCGCCACCGCAGAGTCCCAACCTCCAAGTTCTTTTACCGATAGTAGATCCCCACCATTTTCTACAAGCATGGTAGCCGAGGATCTGCGAAACGAGTGCCCTGTGACAAAATTTTTGATTTCTTTGGGTTGTATCCATCAGACTTTCGTCTCAAGAATAAAAATTATTTTCCAAATCTGAAAATACATTTCTGTTGATAATACTCTAATATGGTGCAAGATTTAAAATAACTAACTTTGAAATGTCAATGTTGTCATAAACTCTCAAAGCAAGTTTCAACATTGAAATCTTCGTCCACAGCGAGTTGGGAGAATAAACCTTCGATTTTCCTTTGCATAGGCTAATAAAACATCCTCATTAACCACCTTTACATTCTTGCTATTACGCCAAATTTCAAAATTTTCATATTCTTTTTTATACCGCTGTTGAGTTATTGCCGGCAGTAAATCAACACTCGCTGCACATGATTCTTCCAATATTTCAAAAGGAATTTCATTTTGTTCCTCAATTTCATCCATAGTCGTCGTTACAGCGAACTTGCGAACACAAAAAACTGACGTTGTTTATAAAATTGCCAAACAGTTCCATGACAACAGAGTGCACGACGTTGGGATTTTTTTTCAGAATTATGAGGTACGGGGTTTGTTTTTTCTTCGGAATCAAAATGTAATCTTCCAACGGGATTACGAAAAGTCTTTAACGACACACGGCCGAGGCTGTGCCTCGGATTACAATATCCAACCTCATCCGTTATTTGCTACATATCGGCCTTGTTTTGTTAATAACTATAAAGTAATTTTGTGATAATAAACGTAATAAATTCAAATTTAGTTTTTGTTCATTCAGTTTTTGATTTTGCCCGTACTTTGCTAAATATAACAATTGTTTCGTCGAACACAGTGTCTTCTTCAGATTAGTAGTACATACGTACTTTGACAAATTGAATATCTTCTGAATATAGAAAGGAAAAAATACAAATGTGGATATGCAAATCCAAACGTAATCTATTCGGAGGTAGATTAAATTTGAGGTGAGAGTATGTTCAATACTTCAACTAAAATAAATATAACAGTGGAGAATTATTCATATCTAATTGATCATTTAAAGATTTATTGGAACTTCAACTACTGTTGATTTGAGGGCTTCTAATAAATGAACAAAAACTAAATTTCAATTCACTACGTTTATTATCGCAAAAATACTTTGAAAAATATAACACTGCGATTGCAATTTCGGTCACTAGACCGTCATCGGACAGATTGAGTTGATGAATACATAATTATAGATTTGCGAATACGGGTGGGAAAGAATTATTGCAGGTACCTAAATAGACAAGAGGAACACATTTCAAGAAGGGCTAATAGAAGTGGATTTCCCAAATTGGTACAATGAAATGTTCTTAGAAAAGTCGTTATTGTTTGAATACACTAAATATAGGAGAATATATCAAGTCAATCTGGTTGTTCAGCAAGATATCTTTTGCATTATGATTGAGTTTAAAAATTTCTAATGATTCTAAGTAAGTAGGTTTGGTTCCTTTCGGTAATTTATGCATAATTTGAAAATTATCTATTTGTGGAAATGGGTGGTGGTTTTCACGGCAATGATTCGAAAACGTTGAATCCATTTTATTTTTCAAAAAATATTGTTGTTGTTCCTTAAATCTTATCTTGAACTATCGATCACTTTTCAGAATTTGAAAGTTCAGGAGTTTTTAGGTTGATTTGTCCTGTAACTAAGACTATTTTTAAATTACACACTTCATTGACAAAACGAAACTTATAAGAATTAAACATATTTCCTGAGACTGAGAGGTTGAATGTCACACAAAATAATGGAGTCCTTATGTAAAACATTAGTACAAAAACCACATGCAGTCCACATTTCCATACAAAATATATACAAACTTTACATCATGATGAACAATAAAACAAAATTCTTTTCGAACCCGAGAATGTGGTCATATCGATCCTTCAATGCTCATAATAGTAGTCCACAGAGTAATCAGATCTATCAAAAAAATAAGATTTTTTCGTTCCCGAAAATTGGCCAAGGAAGTTCTAGACTTTAATTCCACTTGTGAATTGTAAATATTCTTAGCATTGTAAATGATGGACTTCCTTATTAATTCAGAGGAAGGAATAGGGAGGTGAACATGATGTCCCGAGGATCTAGTGGAATACCCGTGCATGAAAATACTCACGAGTCAAGCACACAGATTCTAGTAAATATAAAGCAGGAAGCGTTAAAATTCTATTTGTCTTGAAATTTGCAATGCGCTCTATTTTTCAGAACATATATGTAACGAATTGCCCTTTTCTGCAATTTGAGAATGGTGTCAAGTTGTGAAGACACCATTCTCAAATTGCAGAAGCGCGCTATTCAATATATATTTGTTCTGAAAAATAGTTCTTCCATAGTGGATAACATAAGTGTTCGAATTTATTTTTATTCAATGAAATACAATTTGTAAGGCTTCCCAGAATTTTCACTAAGTTATACTGAATATATTTCAAGTGGAATTACTACAAAAGGAATTGAACTTTTGGCTCAGCCGCATCGTTACACCCCTAGATAAAAGGAGACTGTGTGAGCCGTAATCCCTCGGGATGAACTTCCCAATTGGCTCCCGAATCGCCCGATTCCTTCAAATCTTATCCAGGCAACCGCGAGCTCAACGCCAAGCTCTAATATCACATTCGACCCGAGTATTTTTCAATGTTTACATTTCGGGGGTTTGTTGAAATGTAGATTGGGGATGATGAAACCCATTTGCGATATATCTGCATACCCGAGACGCTAAGATCTATCCGAGTATGGCACACTACCCCAGCGGTTCGTCTTCTCATCGCAAATGGGGGCGGGGGAGCGAAATGTATGGTGAAATGATGAGAAAGGGGAAGTTTGGTAGCTCTTTATTAAATTCAGGTCTGCGTACAACGTTTCGGATATACAATTCGAGTGGAAAATACTTCGGAAGAGCGATGTAGGTGTCGGAAAGAAAAAAAAGGAGATTTTTGAATAACTGTATTGCAAAACTAATATTTTTTTGTGTCTTTACTTTCAACTAGATGATTTCACCTGTGTATAATTTTTTTGAGCGTCCATGTGGAAGTATGGAAGTATTCAAAATATCCTAATATATATATATATATATATATATATATATATATATATATATATATATATATATATATATATATATATATATATATATATAAATATATATATATATATATATATATATATATATACTATATATATATATATATATATATATATATATATATATTATATATATATAAATATATATATATATATATATATATATATCTATCGGAGATGTATTTTGGCATTGGAACAACTCATAGCAGTATATTATGCACATGTTTATTCCAGATTTTCGTACGGCATTGTGCTTTGGAGTGCATCATCTAGAAGCCATGGCGTATTTTTATGTCAAAATAAATTAGTTAGATCTTTTGCAGGGCGGCTTTTGGATCCCTAAGCATAATTACGTTCACTATGTATATAATGGAGGTAGCTACACTAGTCTTCAAAAATCTTGAAGTGGTATTAGACATGGTAACCAACACCATTATGATACAAGAAATGGAGATAATCTTGTTATACTAAATTTTAAATACAGAATTGGAATGAAATCACTTGTGCACCTGGGTTTGGAACTTTATAGAAAAATCAGTAACGAAATCAGGAACTCTAAGACGATACCCGTTTTAAGTTCTAGATTGAGTAAATTTCTAGTCGATGGATATTATTATAATCTGAATGAGTTTCTGTGTACTGCTTTTATTGTGTTTTCATTGTTAGTTATAAGTTTGCTCTAGTTTGTAAGCCTGCTGTATTGACTGAGACATACTGGGCCTTTTTAGATATTATATATATATATATATATATATATATATATATATATATATATATATATATATATATATATATATATATATTTATATATATTTATATATATATATATATATATATATATATATATATATATATATATATATATATATATATATATATATATATGAATATATATATATATATATATATATATATATATATATATATATATATATATATTGTACCACGCATTTTGAAACACAGTCTGTAAGAAACCGGAGAATCGGTCGAATTTTTTTTTGGTCAATAGTCCAGTCAATGACCATTTTCCCGTGTATTTATCCCATACAGCACCGATTTTCATGAAAAATTGGATTAAGGTTCTTATTACCAACTATCTCAAATTCTACCCTGTGGCAGGGGTTGATTTTTCCCAGTGGGTGGATGGCACCCCTTCTTGGGGATGAAAAGTTTTTCATTGTAAATAAGTACGGAAATCGACTAATTCTAAGCAACTTTTGTTTCATGAAGTTTCTTCTGAAAGTCAATACTTTTCCACATATTCGCGGGTGAAATTGTCGGTTTTCAGGCATAAAAACCACGTTTTCAGATTCTTTTTCGCGAATAACTGGAAAAATATGCATTCTATCGAAAAGAGGTGGAAAGCTAATTTATAGCTTATAAAAAAAAATTGTGTATTTTTGATGTATGTAGATTCAATACAAACGGAATTAATGCTTGTTGAAAGTTGACTGGTATTTTCAATCGATAAAAATGGAAAATTTCTACGTACAATAACTAAAAACCAAGGCATTTTTCGAAAACTCATAAAACTTTTTTTAAAGTACTTCAAAAAACCTTTATTTTAATTTTTTATAAAAGTTCCTAGCATCAAAACTAAGCGTGCTAGGAGGAGAATAATGTCGATTTTTATTTTTTCGTTGGAAAAAAATAGTGAAAATCTCACCCTCTCTTCCACCCTGATTGAAAAATATCGTTGCCACTTTACAATTTCATTTATATTTTTATAATACGTTCTGAGTGTTTGACCAGTTTAAAGTACTTCTTTTTGAAAAAAATTGAGTTTGAAGAGAGAAAATCATTTTCGTAATTTAGCGAAAAATCGCCTTTTCTTCACAATAACTCAAAAACTATTAATGATACGCAAAATTTTGTAGTGTAAGAAATTGTATGTTTTTCTTATTTGAAAATATTGGCGTTTCATTTTTTTTATAAGATAAAAATTAAGTAAGATATGGCCATTTAAAGCTTGCGTGTGTTCGCGCAAAGTACCTTTTTTAGCCCTTTTAGCATGAACCTGTTCAAAAATGAGATATGAAAAAAAAATTTATTTAGATGAGCTTATAGCTCTTAAAAAAACCTACAAAATGCTTTTTTGAAGGACTTGATTGCTCGAAAACTAAGCAAGTTATGGGGAAAAACCAAAAGCACATTTTTGTAGAAATTAGAATATGTACTAGTATATTGATGAGTACACATAGTGGTAAATACCAATCAACTTTCGACAATCAATAATTCCGTTTGTATTGGGTCAGAATACATCATAAATACACGATTTTTTTTTATAAGCTATAATTTTTCTCTATATAGGTTTTTCGATAGAATGCATATTTTTCCAGTTATTCGCGAAAAAGAATCTGAAAACGTGGGTTTTTTGCCTGAAAACCGACAATTTCAGTCGCGAATAAGTCGGAAAGTATTGACTTTCAGAAAGAACTTCATAGAACAAAAGTTGCTTAGAATTAGTCAATTTATCGATTTCCGTACTTATTTTCAATGAAAAATTTTTCATCCCCAAGAAGGGGTGCCATTCACCCCCAAAGAAAAAGCAACCCCCGGCACAGGCTATACTTTGAATTAGATGGTAAGTAGAACCTGAATCCAAATTTTCATACAAATCGGTGCTGTATGGGATAAATACACAATTTATAATACTTTTTTTACCGTCATTGACTGGACTACAAGTGTGATATGAGTATTGACATCGTGCATTTTGGTAAATGCGATTTTTGTAGTCAATCTTAGTATAGCAAGTATGAATAGAAATTGATAAACTCAGTTCAGTAGTAACTTGGCTTTGTCAGAAATCTTTCTTGGGTAGAGCCCAAATTAAAATTTTTTCAAACCATATTTTTTCAAATAAAAAATATTCAATTAATAATGAATCTCCATCTTAGTAATCAAATAATAGAATCAAGGTATAGCCTTTTCGACATAAATAATTAATTAAGGCTTTTTATTATTTGAGATTTTTTCAAAATCAAATATTCCAACATTTGAAAATACGTTTTATGGTTTTCTTCAAATTTTTTCGTAGGACAAAAGTCTACAAAACTGAACTGTCCGAGTGAATACTGAATACCTGGCACCCTGTACGTCATTGGAGTATCTCCATCCCCATTCGAAAATCTTTCTCATCACAAATTATCTCCCTCTGCCTCGGTGCCGAGCTCGGGAACCCCAAAACGTGCCGAATAAGCCGTCGCGAATAAAAAGAAAATAAAAAGTTTCATTGCAAATCCAGTGGGTCGCGTTCCTACTTCCTGCGACATCTCATTTGACTACGAGCAGAGCCTACTTCATACTGCGCCGCGTATCATGAAATATTCATCAGCGAGCCGACACTCTCAACTATATTAAAAATCCCAAATAAGTTGGCCGTGCCCGCGGTGATGAGTATACATCGGGAACTTCGTTTACGCGCACTACAATTGGATTACAATGTCAGAAACAAATCACTTTGCATTTATTTACAGCGTCAACTTATGAGAGGACATATGTTGGCAGAAGTTTTACAACATTTTGGGCAATATTAATATAATATTAATGATAAACTAATTATAGGTTATCTAGGCGGAAAGAAAGATTTTTTTCAGAATTGAAGATTATTCCGGCATGCAGATCTCTGGCCGAGATATTGACGCGCAGAATGCAGAAAGCAGTGTTGCTCGGGTCACTTCGAGTCATCAGGTCTCATGAACTATAGAATCCGCTTGCCAGATCATCTCTTTTGTTGAGGGACGTTGTAAGGGCAGGATAAAGAACTACTCCAAGGAATATGTGAGAGGTTTTTTAGTGAGTAACCAGCAACATCCGGAGTCTCACACATCCCTGAGAATGCGTGCGGGATACGTTCAGGGTAGTCTATAAATGATTTTTCATCTCACACGGACGTAAATAAAAAATAATAATAATAATATTTTTATTTCATTTAGACCATTTGCATGATATTGAAAAAGTCAGTGGAGAAAAGAGAATACATCGAAATAAATCACTGCATAAATAAACTTTCTTATAGAGATTGGTAGTACAACTATAAGCCTGTGTACGATGGACTCTTTTAAAAAAAAAAAGTAGTACGATGAAGCGGTATTCGAAGAAGACTGCCTTGCCTTGTATCATAGTTATGATTTTCAGCAGTTTTAATGAAGTCGTTCAGATTATTCTTAACGAATAGAATATTTCAACCATCTGCCATCTAGACTTCACAAATTTTCCAAACTCTAATTCAATTTGTAGGGGGTTTGGGTGTATTATCCTCCGGTTTTTTGGCTCCTAGGCTAAATTTTTCGTTCACAATTAATTTCTACATCTTTTGCCGTGCATGCACATCCCTGACGCTCCTTTGTGCAAAGTTGACGATGTTAATATTTTGGTTGAATTTGCACAAATTTTAAAATTTTGTTCTATATCTGGAAACATCCCAAATACCAAATTTCAGCTATTTATTCTAGATAGGTTAAAATGTACCAGGAATATATATATATATATATATATATATATATATATATATATATATATATAATATATATAATATATATAATATTAATATATATATATATATATATATATTATATATATATATATATATATATATATATATATATATATATAATATATATATATATATATATATATATATATATATATATATATATATATATATATATATAGGGGAGACCGGGTAAAAAAGTAACGGCGGGTCGAAAGTAACAAATGCTCTGTAGGTTTAAAGAGTTGTCAAAGCACCACTTAGCTGCTGTCAGGTGATAGTCAGTGGCGCCACCTTCAGTTGCATTCAATCGCCGCTCGCGCCACGCACTGTTAGATCGTGTGAGAGGACGCTACATGATTTCACAAATCAAAAGTAAATTTTTTGACGTTTACTTATTTAATGTTTATGTAGTATTAAAGGGATGATATTAAGCTGAATATTTGCATATTGATACTCGATTAGATTGATTTTACAGTGCTTAAATTCGTTTTTGTCTAGCATGTTCCGTTTCAAGGTTATCTTTCATGTTCTGACAAAAATGCTGTAGGGTACAAAAGTAACGCAGCCCTATGGGTACATAAGTAACATGTTTATTTTGTCCCCGTATCGATTTACTCTAAGTAAACTTTTTATGTATGTGTGTTTATTTCAACAAAATGCCGCGACAACGCATAATAACCACCGCACGAATAACAACTAACATGGAAGTCTATCGAAAAGCGTCTGAAGAGCATTTTAATCATGGTGAAAAAATTAGAGCCATAGCAAAAAAAATTGAATGTCTGCCATGTTACATTGCATAGATATATAAAAAAAATTTAAGCTAGAAATTCTAGCTCAGTTGTAGACAAGGAAAATAAATTTGACGACGAAGGTTGCTTCTACCTCGTTTGTTTAGAAAATTTTAGCAATAGTCGACTGAATGAGCAAAGTTTACATTGTTTCGAATGCAAAATGTGGTCTCATAGATACTGAATGCGTGAATGAATAATGTGTGCCATAATTGCCAGTCTGAATAGAGAAGACTGTCACTGAATTTTCCAATAAATATTTGTTTGATTAAATATGTCATATCATATTCATTACAAACCCCTTTGCCTTGTTACTTTCGACCCACAACGTGTTACTTTCGGCCCGCCAACGTGGTCGAAAGTAACAAATGACAAATTTTTTTAAAGTTTCTGTAATTCATGCAAAATACACAATAATAAGGTAATTTAAGATGCTAATGTATAGAACATAAACGGAATTTATGTATGGCTATATCAATTTCACCTAAATAGTGACACCTAACGAGAAACCAAGGCGAAAGTACAAACTATTTCATTTGTACCCGGTCTCCCCTATATATATATATATATATATATATATATATAGGGGAGACCGGGTACCTCCTGAGACCTCCTTTGAGATTTTTTGGATGCCTAATAAAAGAATATATATATATATATATATATATATATATATATATATATATATATATATACATATATATATATATATTCATTTATTAGGCATCCAAAAAATCTCAAAGGAGGTCTCAGGAGGTCCATGTCTTTCTTACACAGATACAGTACAAAAGTCTTTTATTTTCGGAGGAAATAGGACTAAAAACAGGTTCAAAATTAATTTTGGTTGAACGTCTGTATGCTTATAGCATTACTTTCAGTAGCTGTATCTAAATATGGACAAACAACTCTGTTCTAGTGAAATATTAGGAGAAGGAAACATGAGATTGATGAAAAATTAAAAAAATTCTTAAATTTTTCATCATTATTTATATTCATAAAATTTAAAAAAAAAAAGTTTTTTTAAACTTTATGAATATTGTTGTAAAATTCCAATTGTTCAATCAAGAGATTTGATTTTTTTAAAAATATTTTTATCATTGAAATTGTATTTCACATCGTTGGGTACCTTCCAAGCGATAACTGTTAAAACTCTTCGTCCTACTTGATTTTTTTATTTTGATGGAAATTCTTTAACGATATTTATTTTCTTTTTTTTAATCGAAGTAACCTTCTTGATGGAAATTCATATTGAAAAATAGGAAAACGTTTATTTAAACTTAATTGCCACTATATTTACAATTAAATAACTATTGTTTCGACAACACAGAACATCTGATGAAGACACTGTCATTTAATTGTAAATATAGTGAAAATTAAGTTCAAATAAACGTATTCTTATTTCTTAATATTTATTTTTGTTTCAATCTCAATTACGCACCCATGTATATGTCTATAATGAATGAATTGGATGATAATTTATGGGTATCTTATATTTAAATGAACGGAATTAAAAAATTCAATATTAAACCAAATAACTAATCTAACAAATTATTTAGAAACAGATGATTTCTGATATCTATACATTAAGCATAAACTCAGTTGACGAGTGTGAGTTGACGAGAACCGAAGTGATGAGTCGGGGTACGAAAGTTGGGCCCCCTATCGGGCGCTTCTTGATTCACACCTCCGCCCGACCTTTCTCACTAAATTACAATCTCCCGTGTCTCGGGCGATGTTTGCTTAGCGAATTTAAAAGTCTAATTAAGGTTAAACACTCGCTCGTTCCATCTTGATTATGAGATAGGTACTGGATACGTTGAAACCTGCCATCTTTGTCGCCGTGGCCTGTGTTATCGACTCAACCGGCTATGATCAAAGTAAAGCAGTCTTTTTTCATAATTATCAAATGATTCATTTAATGTGCATAAAAAAACAGTTGTTGTTTATCAATATTCTTAATGAAATAATATTATTATTATTTTCTTTTTTTAACGTCCGTGTGAGAGGAAAAATCTTTTATAGACTGCCCTGAGAGTATCCCGCACGCATTCTGAGAGATGTGTGAGACTTCAGATGTTGCTGGTTACTCACTAAAAAACCTCTCACACATTTCTTGGAGAAGTTCTTCATCCTGCCCTTACAGTGTCCCTAAACACAAGAGAGGGAAGGAAGGAAAAAGGATACACGCGTGTTTCATTCCTCCCTGAAGTGTGTGTCAGGGAGGCGGGCAGCTTGAGTTTGGGATTAACTCCTTCAGCCAGATCATAGGATACACTTGTATGTACAAGGGCATTAAGGATAGGTGAGACGGGATATTTATGGAACATAGGAAGTGTGGATAGGGTTCAGAGGATTAATACTGGCCCAGCATTCGCCTTATGAGTTTGCAAGCAGTGACTTACATTACCATGAGGAAATCTCTGAAAAAACTCATGACAGACCAGTCGGCCCCGGGGTTTGAATCCGAGACCTCCCAAATACTAGCCAGCGTACGCTGAGTACTCGACTAACTAGCTTGGTAACAAAAGAGATGAGCTGCACGCGACCTCTATAGTTCATGGGACCCGAGCAACACTGAGCGTCAATATCTCGGCCAAAGATCTGCATACCGGAGTACTCTTTAATTCTGTCACATACGAGTAGTTAGCTCTCATTCCGCCTAGAAAACCTATGATTAGTACGACCAACTTCATGCCCTAGGTATAGTGTCCTCTGATCGAACATAAAATCTCTGTATTTTTCCCTTTCCGGTTCTTCTTTCATAACCACATTATTTTCGGCAGGGGACAAAAACTCGACAATAAACAATTCTCTGAGCTCTTTATCCAGCAGGACTATATCTGGCTTTAATGCGTGGATCTGCTGAGTTGTTGGAAAAGCATAGTTCCAGTATAAGAGAGCTCTATCGTTCTCAACAATTATTATTATCATTATTATTATGATTCATTCAAATTTTGGTTGAGGTTCAATCCCTATAAGCCATTAATTCACATAATAATATATACACACTTACATTATTAATTGTTCGCAAAGTACTGATCTAATCTGTTTTTAAATCGATTCGTGGTTTCTGCATTTATAATAATTTCTAGCAATCCGTGCCAATTAGAAAACACTGTATTCTAATCCGGGGAAGTAAGTATATAGAGAGGAAAAATTAAAAAGTAGGGGTTATTATTTTTTTTAAGTACGTACACTGACCCCTCATCGCTTTCCTAAATTTGTGACCAAATCCCGTGAAAGCTCGAAACACAGCTTGCAAGCACATTTTAAAGCACTAAAATTCGATGATTTTTTGCTTATAACTTTTTCTGATGTACTCGCACAAAAAAATCGTAGAGATCAAATTCACAGTAAATTTTATGCCCTACACGATGACGTAAGTCGACTTTTGAAATGAAAATGTTTTCGACTCAAAATTTTCCAAAAAATGAAAATTGTATCGAAAGGTCGTGTTTTAACCGGCAACCATACTGAAAATAACCATATCGAGAGCAAAACATAGGGAAACATAGATGGTGTGCTATAAAAAATTTACCTATTTTCAGATTTGGAAAATTCAAAATAGCGGCCGCAAAAATCGAATATATATATATTTTTTTTTCAATCACGCTTCTTCTTGAAAACATTAACGATATCGAAACGCGGTTGGTTGCAATCGATAGGGGAAAAGTTTTAGTTTTAGGCATAAAATAAAAAAAAATTTTATGAATTTTTTTACATAACTTTTTTAAAAAATTTATTAAAAAAAAATTTTGTTTGTTAAGTTTTTCCTCATTTTTGCATTGAAAAATAGAGTCAATCATTATACTCATACTCGAAATGTATTTGCCGTTAGAAAACGCGTATTTCAAAAACAAAATTGTTTAAATAAAATAATCAGAAGCCGAGATATAGAAACTCAAAGTTCGCTTCGTACTGTGACCATACTATTGAAAATTTTCAAATTCTTATTGTTGCATTAGATTGTTTCACCTATGTGGTGATTAAATACAGATTTAAAAGAACGTTGGATCACTGGCTGCATCAAAAATAAATCAGTAGTCTTGCCGCGTTCGCCCGAATATGAACGCGGCAGCTGCTCGGCGTAGTGGTGGGGGTAAGCGGTAGTACTCTTCTATGATGCATTTTATTACTTTATCGTATCATTGAAGATTGAGACATTTTTATACTGAATCTTTATTAATAATTATTAGCATCATAAACGCACCAAAACCTACATAAAACCTTAGTTACTCATAATACATTAGTTACCATAATATAATACGTTAGTTACGAAAGCATAATACGTTAGATACCAAATAATAGTAGAACTAGTTTTCATGAACATATAAAACAATATTTCGACAGTTTTCAATCTTGATGGATACACCTTTGCCGTTAGCGTCTGCTTGTCCTCTAAAACGTCATCTTCCGTGTAGTGGTCATCTTCGCTAATTCATTGGTTCGTTAGGCTCCTCCAATTCCAATTAAAAAAGCAACTTTCATCATTAAAAATTCCTCATCTGGGACAAAAAACAAAAATTCATTGACTTGTTCTCTTGTAAATACTTTTGACTTTTTTGCTGTATATCCAACATTTTTCTTCTTGATGAAACGTATTAAAGCGCCGTATTTATCGTTTTCCACACATTCCTTAAGTTCTAACATGGAATATTTCGGCCATAAGGATGAAGCAGAATATTTCTCAGAGAGTTTTGCGAAATACACGTGCAACACCGTTTCTTCTGCACCTTGAACATGTACTTTGTTTCGCCACTCACAAAACTGCAGATATTCTTTTTCATACTGGATTTTAGATTTATCCGGAAGCAAGTCCAACCTTATAGAGTCGGCTGCAGCTAATATATCGTCAGGAATATCAAAATCTTGCATCATTTTAATGACTTTTGGAAATGCCGAAATGAAATGACATAAAACCTTGTTGCTTTTATTTTCGCATCGCCGTTGTCAATGATACGATAAAGCTTTGAATGTAACTCGATTATTATGCGATTTAAAACCGTCTCGGACATTTCTAGGTGACTCGGCTGTCGCCTCGTCACCTAGCAATGTCCTCGACTATTATAAATCGCATAATAATCTCGTTATATTAATAGCTATTTATTCGAACAGCTTTTTTATATTTGGATTTGTGCTGGTATTTTGCGGATCAGTGATTAGGAAATACTTTAATTCAGTACAGGAACATAATAATTTATATTTATAAATCAATTTATTTAACATATACATAATTTTCGACGTACACAGTGGAAATACAATATATTTACAAAGTTTACATTTATTTGGATATTTTCGTTTTTTTTGGTCTCGGAGTTCGTGGTTCTTACATTATTTTTCGGTATTATCATCAATACAAATAACTTCGTTGATATCAGCGTCACTATTCATTGCAAGTTCATAGTTATTTTAAAATTTTTAATAGTATGGTCACAGTACGAAGCGAACTTTGAGCTTCTATATCTCGGCTTCTGATTGTATTGTATTTAAACAATTTTATTTTTGAAATACGCGTTTTTTAACGGCAAATACATTTGGAGTATGGGTATAATGATTAACTTTATTTTTAAATGCAAAAATGAGGAAAAACTCAACAAACGAAATTTTTTTTTGATAAATTTTTAAAAAAAGTTATGTAAAAAAATTTATAAAATTTTTTTTTATTTTGTGCCTAAAACTACAACTTTTCCCCTATCGATTGCAACCAACTGCGTTTCGATATCGTTAATGTTTTCAAGAGGAAGCGTGATTGAAAAAAATATATATATATTCGATTTTTGCGGCCGCCATTTTGAATTGTCCAAATCTGAAAATACGTGAATTTTTTATAGCACACCATCTATGTTTCCCTATGTTTTGATCTCGATATGGTTATTTTCAGTATGGTTGCCGGTTAAAACACGACCTTTCGATACAATTTACATTTTTTGGAAAATTTTGAGTCGAAAAAACTTTCATTTCAAAAGTCCACTTACGTCATCGTGTAGGGCATAAAATTTACTGTGAATTTGATTTTTACGATTTTTTTGTGCGAGTACATCAGAAAAAGTTATAAGCAAAAAATCATCGAATTTTAGTGCTTTAAAATGTGCTTGCAAGCTGTGTTTCGAGCTTTCACGGGATTTGGTCACAAATTTAGGAAAGCGATGAGGGGTCAGTGTACTTACTTTAAAAAAATTATGACCCCTACTTTTTTTATTTTTCTCGTTGATAGATTTTTTGATCTTACTTCCCCGGACTATTCCGTAAGAAAAACTGCCTAGTTTTGAAATTTTCACTATTAAGTTATCACTGTTCAAATTGAAATGGTTCCCTAGTTGACCGTAGTTAAATCATAAAATTTAATTAAAATGCATGACGAAGTATCTCCTATTCGACAGATGGGTAAAATACTACAGATACTGAAACATGGTTGAAATAAAGAACGAAACCATGTAAATATCTTTAAAAAGAAAACGAACATATTTAAGAAACTTTGAGACAAGTTTTATTACACATAATACATCTGGTACAATTTTTTTTTAATTTTTAATGTACTCAACCAGAAATCCCCCTCAACTTTTTATATTTGTATCTGCCAGCCTGTATATTCTGATGATTTAAGTTGATCTTGATTTATGAATTCGTGCTCACTGGATTGAATGCAAATAATCTGTAAAAAAAAACTAAAGCTCTTGAATGTTGACAAGTATTTATATCTGCTGAATAACCAAATTGTTCCTGCCCTGGAACAGAATGGACAGTTACTTCAAACTTTCTAATTGCAACAAGATAAAGCACCTCATCTCTATGATAGACAGGTTACTTTTTTCAAAATAAATGAAACGTATCCTGCTCGTTCTCCAGACTTCAGTCATATAAATTTTTTTCTAGTTTTAGCTAGACTTAGCCTATTTTAACCATTGTTCGTATGCCCAGACAAATAAAAAGAATATATTATTATTGTTATTGATATTATTAAACTGGAGTAAATTAAAAACAAAAAATCCAACGTATTCTTTTTAAAAGTATTCGACTATTCGTTTGGTTCCATATTTCATCTGAAGTCAACGAGCATGCTAAGTTTTTGATAATTATTAGCAACATTAGCAACAGGCTTGGTGAATCTCAAAAAACTCGATTTTATTAAAAAGTTAACGTTTCTCTACGACACTCGTGGCTTT
>JARQZK010002982.1:37500-137500 GCA_030704885.1 Cynegetis impunctata
ATGACAAATTATGTAGAAGGGGTAAATACAAAGATGGTTACAAATAATTATTAGAAAAGGAAAAACCAATTCTGAACTGCTAGTCAGGTAGTTCGGTAATTTTGAAAAGATTAAGAAGGGGGCTTGAAGTATGATCGATTTGGCTATTCAATAGGAGACCGGAATGCTTGTATTTATTTATCTGTAATGATTCTGAAAAATTAAGTTTAATTCCCTTACTTTCAGTATTTAATATTTTAAAATCGAAATTGAATGTGTGATTTTCTTGGATTAAATGGTTTGCATAATGTGAATCCGACTTCTGATTAACAAAGCTACGTTTGTGTTCCGAAATTCTAGTTTGAAAACTTCTGAAAGTTCTACCAATGTAAAACTTATCACAATCGCCACAAAACTAGATAACAAACATAATTTTTCAATTTTTCGCAAACCATCGCACACTGATAGCGTCATACATAGTACTTCCCTACATCCTTTCCAACACAAAATGGCAGCTTTCAATAGTATGGTACATCGTTTAGTAAATATTCCACTTTCAAATGCCAATTTTAACATCGAGAAAAATATAATAAAACAAATTGCCGTAAATAATAATTATGATCCCAATATTATAGACAATATGATAGATAAAAAGTTTTTCAAAAATGCGATTAACCAGGTGTACCCCCTTACTAAAAATAATATCAAATACAACAGCGCTCACTTTCATCGGAAATTAAAGTAAAAATCGTAGATCTCTCTATTCTAAGAACAACAATAACATTGCTTATCGTACCGGTAATAATTTAGGAAATCATATAAAAAATAATAAATCGAAAGTTCATAAAGATAATAAATCAGGAGTTTATAAAATTAATTGTGGCGATTGTGATAAGTTTTACATTGGTAGAACTTTCAGAAGTTTTCAAACTAGAATTTCGGAACACAAACGTAGCTTTGTTAATCAGAAGTCGGATTCACATTATGCAAACCATTTAATCCAAGAAAATCACACATTCAATTTCGATTTTAAAATATTAAGTACTGAAAGTAAGGGAATTAAACTTAATTTTTCAGAATCATTACAGATAAATAAATACAAGCATTCCGGTCTCCTATTGAATAGCCAAATCGATCATACTTCAAGCCCCCTTCTTAATCTTTTCAAAATTACCGAATTACCTGACTAGCAGTTCAGAATTGGTTTTTCCTTTTCTAATAATTATTTGTAACCATCTGTGTATTTACCCCTTCTACATAATTTGTCATTTCTTGTTTTCGATATAACAGAGAATCATAGTTAGTTTGCTATTAGCATCTGAAGAAGGTGAAGTTCCACCGAAACGTGCGTCATGCGTTATTTCTTATAATAAATGTGTAAATTGTTATTTTTAACCATTGTTTTAATATATATATATATATATATATATATATATATATATATATATATATATATATATATATATATATATATATATATATATATATATATATATATATATATATATATATATATATATATATATACAGCTGATGTGTATGCCGAGTAACGCTGTCGTATCAATCAGTGACGGCTCGTGAGGTTTTGGTTTGAGGAGGCTACAAGAGGTGTTAACCTCGAAACCTACAACTCCTATTTACAATATTCACAAAAACTCTTCTCAGCCAATTAGTCAATTCATCTATTCATCTAATTTTTTCTTCCACAAAATAGGTACCTACCTATCTACTTAACGAATTTCTTAACAGCTGGTGAGAGCAAATAAAAAGTTATTATATATTTTTGAAGATTAGCGGGATTCTGCGATCTTTAACGTTAGCAAAATGATCTATAATATCCTCATAAAATTTTTTGTCTTTCGCCAAAAGTTTTACCAATATCTTTTCAATAGACAACAGACTTATATTTTTCAAACGATCCTGGCTCATTGAATTTCGTAAATAAGTTTTAATTCAAGTTTTTTGAGATTCAACAAGCCTGTTATTGCTTATAATCATCAAGAGATTATATATATATATATATATATATATATATATATATATATATATATATATATATATATATATGTATGTATATATATAATATATATATATATATATATATATATATATATATATTATATATATATATATGTATATATAATATATACATATATATATATATTATATATTTATTATATATATATATATATTATATATATATATATATATATATATATATATATATATATATATATATATATATATATATATATATTGCTGTTATTTTATTGAGAATGAATTGCGAAGTTGGTATATTTGATTTATATAAAGATATCAAATCAAATTAGATCAAACTGTTTATTTTGCCACTAACTTACTTAAATAACTTTAAAAAAATTCAAATTACAATTTAACTTATAACTATCTGGCAAAAATGGACTTCCACGCGATTACAGAAACCGATAACTTTTGTCCCATATGAAAGAAAAGCTAAAAAAAATTAAACTTGGAAACTAAACAAAAAAAAACAGAAAAATTAACTACAGGATAGGAGTTCATCTAGCACGCTAAAGAAATAAGGGGTAAAGAGCCATAATCAAACGTTACGGGGAAGGAAAATATTGTGAACACTCTCCATTCCCTGAACCATTGTCGTTGGTCAAATCACGATTGCAAAAAAATATCAGTATAATATAAGTGTCTTTTTATCGATTACGAATAATTTTGAAGTGAAGAATTTATTATAATTTCTACAAATGATCTATTATCTATTCATATAATAATAATAATAATTATCAGGGAGAGGAAAAAATAATCAAAAGAAACAAACTTTGGTTCATACAATAAAGCGATGTCATAAACTTGTATAATAAACAAATTAAAGTAGAAAAGGTAATGAAATTACAATCAAAAATTAATTTTCAAAAGTTATGTAAATAAATATTTCATTATTGTATTTATAAAAAATTTACTAATTATGTAACTATTCAGCACATTCTATCTTAGCAATGATGGTTCACTAACTAATGTTGGACACATATGTTTTCTATTCAATTTATTGTCTCGATAGTGGTATTGTATCTTATTGATTTTGACGGATCATTGTTAATTCTTGAATCAGATTCATCCAAAATAAATTGCAACAATATCTCTCAGTTTTGATCAGAAAAGTAGATGTTGAAATAGCAATTTGCATGAACAAAAATTTAAAATGTTAAAAAGTTTTCTTCAATTATTCATTCAGATTCTTAATTGTCATTATACGGAGAAATAGTGGGTTCTCTGTAAACATTATAATTATTTCTTCATTTCAAAATCATTCGTATCATCTATAATAATATTGTGATATTATACTCACATCTTTATATTTACCCATTATCACACTAAAATTTACAAACACTGGTACTTACCTTTCTTTATCATCGCTATCCTCAACTTCTACTGAAACGCTTTCACAATTCATTCTTTATTAATAAAATAAAACATCAACAATGCTCATATACGAATACAACTCTTACGCACGCTTAGCAACGCTTTCCTATCGTTGGTTACAATTTAAGGTCTATCTGTTCTCCACCAAGTGTATCGTGCAATAAATCACTTCGTTTCAAAAGGAATTTTAGAAAGAAACAAAAATTATAGTAAGCATTTATTCTATTTATTATTGTCTAATAGGTCAGACAAATAATTTTTCTATTTAATGTAGTAAATTCCACTGGAAATCCAAAAATTCCAGTGGAATTCTAGAACTCATTGTGTGTATCCTAGGTAGTGGAAACTTAAGTCAACCTATGCCTATCCGTGATAAACTGCAGGAAATGCGGAAAGCGGAGCTGTTAAAAGATGATTAATTGCCGAAGTGTTGACAGAGTTGACGCTGATGACTTATAGCCGACTCGGAGTGAGATTGTTAACGCGCGCACATAACCTCATTGTCCTCGGCACCTACCAGGAAACAAATAACGAAGTGTGGAGTGCTAAGTTCGATAACTCTATCCACTAATTTCCACGGTGATTTTCTAGGACTTTCTTTCGTAGCGACTAATCTTCTGATACTCATTGTAATAAACAGAACAAGAGTAGGTCAAACTCCAGCGAAAAATTTTGAAAAATAAACAGACTTTTCAACGAATTAGCATAAAGATTTGAAAATATCTCTTACCGTTTTCTTTGGATTTTTTCGACAAGAATACCCACAAATTGGAAGCTTACATATTGAATTGAATTCTCAAACTGAAAAGAGCTTTTGGGAAATGTTAATTTGATAAAATTTAAAACTGTCACTCCGAGGAAGGCTCAGTTAAAAGAGTAGGTAGGTATTTAAGGTACTTAGGTACTAAAGTAAGGCATTTATTGCGAGCTAGACAAATGTGCGTTTAAAGTTTGATTCGCAACATGAAATGCTCTTCAACATCATGCAGTATGGAAAAATCAATTTAATATATTAATTTGATATTTCTTCCCCCAAATTAGGGGGCATCCATTAATTATGTGAGATAATTTTGCCGATTTTTTGACTCCCCCTCCCCCCTTGGTGAGATATCGTGAGATTTTGCTCGACCCCCTCCCCCCCTCCTTGGATCTCACGTGAGATTTTTTAAATGCGTATTTATTTGAAGAAACCATTTTGTTATAATTTTTTCTTTTTAAGACTAGTATTCAATATTTTTAATGGCGTAGCATAGAATCACAAAGAGATTTGACAATAAAATAACTAAATAGGAACTACTAGAATTTGTGAAAAAAATTTCACCCTAATTCAATCAACTTTAACACTTTTCATTGCGCCATAACTTCAATAAAAAATTCTATTAGTTCAAGTTAATTAGTAGGTATTATTTTAGTGAAATGTGGACCAAATAAAATTAATAATAAAACAATTGTTGTAATAACCATACAGAATTTTTTTTAAGTGAGTGCATCGTATATAATATATTTATTATAAAAGGTTAGAGCATCATTTTTTATGAATAATCTTCCCATTTACGCTATATGAAAAAGAAATATCCTTTCCAAAAAAATCTATTTACTGTTAAATATTCATTATTAGTTAACAAATAATGTTAGAAGAATAGTTGTTCATATTTATAAATTGTTTCCAAGCAAATGTTATTTATTTGTAGCTAATAAATTCTTCTATTAGTGCATGATTAAGCCGCGATGAATATTATTATGTATGATTTAGCCATATTTTAGTGGCGAAATATTTTTTACTTAATTTAATCAAGTTTTCTCGCAATTTTATACTGTTTCTTGCGGGAAAAAAATTACGTGATATTTGCCGAGACCATCCTCTCCCCCACGTGATTGAGTGAGATTTCTCTCGACCCCCCCCCCCTTAAACACCTCACGTAATTAATGGATGCCCCCTTATACCCACACAGACAAAACTCTTGCGAAATAAAAATTCGAATAATTTTAGATTATATCAGGCGTGGATCCAGGACCGACTTTTTGGGGGGGGGTGAACTTTCATATATTCAAAAGCCAAAAGGTACTGGTATTTTGGTCAATGGTAAATCGAGTAGCTCCAAATCAAAACAATTAGGTGGACCGGGCGATTTGGGGGGGGGGGGCGTTCCCCCAGTTTCCCCCTCTAGATCCGCGCCTGGATTATATCAAAGGAGATAATATTCAAGGTACTAACTGAAATGAAGAATTACTCGCAATATAACGCGCAAATCTTTTCTTAAAGCTTCATTCTCATTATTGAACGCCCTTCAACATGATGTTGGAGCCTTCACGATACTTACATAGACCAACAAATTCATCGTACTTCATGTTCAACCTTATACACATTTCTTATATGACGATATGAAGTGGACTGAGTGGAATATAGTTTTCCACATTTAAAACATAAGATCACCATTTTTCAACTGGTATGTACCTTAAAAATTTAAGAAGGCGAACCAAATTCAATGACTCAAAAATAAACTAATTTAATAAACTAATAATATAATCTGAGAGAAGTTTATGGTATAGACAAAGAACCAGTTGTACCATATGTTCCACTAGAAATTGAAGCGGTTGTTGAGAGCGATAGAGCTCGCATATACTGGAACTATACTTTTCCATCAACTCGGCAGATCCACGCAATAAAGCCAGATATAGTCCTGCTGGACAAAGAGCTCAGAGAATTGTTTGTTGTTGAATTTTTGTCACCTTCAGAAAATAATGTGGTGATTAAAGAAGAACAGAAAAGAGAAAAATACATAGATTTTATGTTCGAGCTGAGGACACTATACCCAGGGCATAAAGCTAGGATGGCCGTACTATTCATAGGTTGTCTAGGCGGAATGGGAGCTAATTATGTGACAGAATTGAAGATTATTCTGGCATGCAGATCTCTGGCCGAGATATTGACGCGCAGAATGCAGAAAGCAGTGTTGCTCGGGTAACTTCGAGTCATCAGGTCCCATGAACTATAGAGGCCGCTTGCAGCTCGTCTTTTTTGTTAAGGGACGCTCTAAGGGCAGGATGAAGAAGTACTCCAAGGAGTACTAGCATATAGATCGTTACTCTAGACGAATCTGTGAGGTAAAGTCGAATAGAGTAACGATCTGTATGCCACTACTGGTCATAAAACGTTCATAAGACCAGTAGTAGCATATAGATCGTCACTCTATTCGACTTTACCTCACAGATTCGTCCGACAGTTGGAGAGCTGCGAAAGAGCAATATGCAGTAGTATTTTCCGTCTAAACAGACGTTATCCGTCACACTTAGTACACGAACACGTAAAAATTCCCTCCATTTTCGAAAACCTCCAAAATATCCAAGCTCGATACGCCCAACGTACATTGCACGGTCCCAACATCGAAGCCCGATCGACGCTCATGACGCCGTGGCACCGTCGACGAAGGGTCCTCTGCAGAAGGCCGAAGAAAAGGTTTCCTTTCCCTCCTTCCAGAATCCTCCAAGTGCTTCAGGACCCTCCTGATGAAGTCCTCGATCACCTAGAGGACATACCACTCCTAATCCGCTGACCCGGAAAAGTGCGCGTAGTGCCGAAAGTGCGTAAAACGTCGATAGTGCGAGTAGTGCCGAAAGTGCGAGTAGTGTCGACAGTGCGCGAAAAATCAATCTCCGAAAAACCGAGTGCAGTTCGGTTAGTGCTCGAAACGTCAGCAAATGTATCTATTGTCAAAACATTTTTATAAATTTATATATAATAAAGTTAAGAATATCAGTACATTGCGTGGCTAAAGGTTTTCTGTGGTTTCCCTTACCATCTAATGTCAGTTGAAATATATTGACCTTGGACCGAATGGCACGTAATTAGTAAAAAAGTCGGCCGCAGCCGCATTCCCCCTAAAGATAGGACAATTAGTTTTTTTTTTATTAATATTGAAAATGTTAGAGAATTAATTAAGTGAAGCCAGGGTTGAAGAAGGTTGCAAAACCTTATAACTTCAAACAATAAATATTTAGCTAGATAACAAAATGTACCCCATCCCCCCCCAGAAATCTTGAATAAACGTATTTTCATTTATTTATTAATTCATTCACACGGACGTAAAAAAAAATAATAGTAGTCATTTAAAGATAAACTTCGTAACCTAGCTTTCAAACTTCAAAAACACAATCACAACATTTAGCAATAGCGTGCCACGGAATGTCATTCTCTCTAGCTACACAAGCGCTATTTTCGTAGGTCTTTGATTTGTAAATTGCTCGACACTTCTTCGACTTGTCCCTCATACAAAAATATCGTCCTTACCTCTACTTCATATAATCGAACTATTTCGAAATATGAATTTGATTATATTTTAGATTAAGATCAGAAGAAGTAGTACTTATATGGTACTAATTAAAAGGGAGAATTGCTTATTAAAGATTACACAAATTTTTGTTGCAAGCTTGAATCGCATCATGGGACGCCCTCCAACATCATATATAACATCGGAAAGTCCATTTACATTTCTCAAGCTGATGGTAGGTACTTTTCCTCAGGAATACCCACACAATTGAAAGATCAAATACTCAATTGAATTCTCAAATTCATAAAAGCTCGTAAAAACTGAAATATCCCCTTTGCAAAATATGAATTTGATGAGATTTTGAACACACACGAATTCGGGGCCTGTCAGAACTTCATACAACGTTAAAATTATTAATCTTTCGACCCCACAATACGGCATTCATCTCACTTCTTCAGCACATATACTCGAGTGGCAGCGAAGGGATGTCGAAGATAAATAATGCCGTGAAATTCGAAAGGTATCGGTATAATGGTTCTCGAGATATATAGGCCATAGATACTGCCTATCTGTGTAAAGCAAAACGACAGAATGCGAATAGTGAATGGTTTTTCGGAATTGAAAGGAGACCACCTGTGTACTACGGCCCTAATCTGTTAACTAAACAACTGAATTTCGTCTTTTGTGAGTGGGCTGTGTTAACACAACAACGGTGGAGTCGTTAACGAAAACTATTATTCAATTTCGAAATAATACACGTACTTACACATGTTGTTTTTCGAAATTACCTGGCGGTGAACGGTGGACGGATACTGTTAGACTTACTAATGTTATCTTTAGGTAGATACTACCTGTAAATGAAATTGATTTACTCAATCTTTATTGATTACTATTTTGATACATTATACCTTTTTGAATGTGATATAATGGTACAGTGTATCTATGAATGTTTCCCAATTCAAATATTAATTTTATTTAATTCGAAAAATGATATAGAGTAATTGAATAATCTTGACTCGAAATATATATTTCTAGAATCGAAATATATGCTACAGTATAACCTATTTAAATTATATATATATATATATATATATATATATATATATATATATATATATATATATATATATATATATATAAATATATATATATATATATATATATATATTATATATATATAATAATGTATATATATATATATATATATATATATATATATATATATATATATATATATATATATATATATATATATATATATATATATATATATATATAAATGTACTACCATATATATATATATATATATATATATATATAATATATATATATATAGATGTATATATATATATATATATATATATATATATATATATATATATATATATACATACATACACAGGGTGTGCCTTGAAGACATGCTAATATTTAAGGGGGTGATTTTCAAAATTTTATCACCCTGTATCTCAAAAGTTGAGACTTTTAAGATATACGTTCATAGGTAGTTTTTTTTTAAAATGAGTCTAGGAATCACCCCTTTAATATTAGCATGCCTTCAGGGAAAACTAGTCTATTTGATTTTTAATCTACCAGAAATTATCGTCATGAGTTGTTTTTTATTTGATGATACCAAAAAAAGAGAAAACTGTAAACTGTGTATAATAGAATTTTACTTATTTCTTGTTGTTCTGTTTATATGGCAAACAAGCGGTTTAAAGTTTAAATAAATGAAAAAAATTAAATATAAACGATGTTTTATTTTATTGAAAAAAAAATTTTTCGGGGTGTCCAGGGAGAAACAAAATTTCACAGAAATGTCCGGGGTTTTTAAAATTTTTGTCCAGCATCGGCAATTTAGGTGATGGCAACCCTAATTATAATGCATAATTACGAAGGATTGTAGTGAAAAATTCGGTAGATAAATTTATTCGTAGGTATATATTATATACATGTATTAAAAATGATTTCACTCTTTATTATTCATGAATTATATAAGTTGAAGAATCATACAATTCCTGGAAATATTTCTATACATGCCGCCAGCATTGAAAGTACAAAATAATTTTAACCATTAGTTTTCTGTCTATATATATAATGGCAATAAAAGAGCGAAACTAAAATTAAGGAAAACAAATTATAGTTATTCATCTATTTTTAGTAATAACAGGACTTTTAAGTTTAAAAACTCTTTGAAATTTTATTAAGAACGTTTAAGTACCGTCACGAAATCCGTGACTTTCTTAAAACTACTTAGGCCTTTATGAATTTTAGAAGAAGGAAAAAACTTATAACTATAATTTATTATATTTTTAGTGGCTGTATGTAGCCGTCTTTAGTTACTAATCATATTCTATTCAGTCCAATATTAGTAGTCAGGTCTGTTAAAATTAGATAGTAATGGACACCACAGAAACTCTTCTCTACGTAATGCACAATACAGGTTTTCAATTTTATTAATATACGGACTTTTCTTCAAAAAAAAACATTAGACTTAATTTCGATTACAATCAATATTAGACCTATTATATAATAATAATAATAATAATTTTATTCAGCAAACAGGTCTACAACTTTTATCATTGCAATTACTCATCATTATTGAGAGATAAGCTCAGTATGTCCAAGATGGATGCGTGTGAGCTAGTCCCTCAGATGAGATCAATTAAGACACAATCCAAAAACAATTACAAAAACATTTGAAACCCTAAATCTAACTTTGAGAAACACAACTAAAATTCGATCCTTACAAATGTAACAAATTTTATAGAGAAAAGAAATCATGAACCACAGATCTATCTATAGTACATAAATAAAATTTAAATTTTTTTCTAATTAGGCTAATTGAATTTACATTCCGCAGATACAATCTATAGTTTTCCGGTAATGAATTGTAAAATTTCACACTAAGGTAACTGAAATGTCTCTGAGTAGTTGTTTTCCTGAAAAATGGAGTAAGTGAAGCTGCCGCGACCCTGCTACGTGTAAGATAATTGTGCTCGCAATCTTGAAGTAGTTCCTTATGATGGTAAGTATATATTAAAGAGTTGTACATGTAAAAAGTTATCTTGTGGATATGAATAATTGATGGTTATAAAGGTGAGGATGGTGTTGAAAAAATTGAATCTGCTGGATAAAGGAGTCGTTAGTACAGTGGAGGTTATTGAATTATTTGTGATTGAGATTTTAGCATTAATTGTAATATTTTGATTTATGTTTTTTATTAGAAAAATAGTACTTAAATGTTCGATCCCTATAATTTATATATATATATATATATATATATATATATAAAGATATATATATATATATATATATATATATATATATATATATATAATATATATATATGTATATATGTATATATTATATATATATATATATATATATATATAATATATATATATATATATATATATATATATATATATATATATATATATATGTATATATATATATATATAGTGGTTGAAATGCTCGTGACTGACCAGTTGATAAAAGAACTTCGAAAACCAACTAGAAGATATCTGTTCGTGAGGCTGCAGTCAAGATTTTGGGAATGTCAAGGAAAAAAGAAAAAACCCTTTTTGTATTAGGTCAAGCTTTCGAGAATTATTTATTCTCTTCTTCAAGACTAACTAAAAAAAATTAAGAAAGTCTGGCAAGGTACACTTAAAAACACAAATATGATACTACTTACAAACAACAGAACTCATTGCATCTCTAACTAACAGAGTCAATGAAACATTTAAAAAAAAAGGATTAACATCGTCGCTACTTGAAAGAGCAGAAATATTCTTAAAAAATTACAATATCACATGAACATTTGAGACTCAAGAGCCAGGGGTGTTTTGTATCGGCTGCTAGGGTCTTACCTAGCTAACAGGCAGCAATATGTGAAACTGGGGAATATTCAAAGTCATAGAGAGACAAATAGTTATGGAGTACCTCAGGGTTCGGTCCTTGGACCACTTTTTTATATCCTGTACGTTAGTATAAAACTAGTAAATTTGAAGGGTGGATACTATGCGTTTGCAGATGACACTGTAATTGTTTATGAGGAGGAAGATGGAATAGATCTAGAAACTTTAATAAATAATGATCTCAACAAATACCTACTTCGAATGGCTTCTGTTCAATAAATTGAAAATAAATACAGATAAAACGAAATTCATTGTTTTCAAGCACAAAAATAGGCATTTTCCAAATCAAGATATTAAAATTGATAATATAAGTATAGAAAGGGTAAATTCAGTTAAATATTTAGGATACATAATAGATGAGAATTTAAACTCAAAAGACCATCTTGAACACATAACGTATAAAATAACACCAATGATAGGTGCTCTCTATCGCTGCAGAAATTATATTACACATCAGAGTAATATGAATTTATACAATGCATTCTTTCTTTATCATTTTCGATACATGATCCCAATATGGGGTACATGTGGGGTTGTTTTGTTTAAATCTATGCAAACTTTACAGAATAAAGTATTAAAGATTCTTTTCTCATATGATTGGCTTGTGCCTACAGATCAGCTATACAGGGAGTTGGGTGTATGTCGTTTGGGTGAGTTACTGGAGTTGGAACAGTGCAAGCATATTCATAAAACAATAACTAAAACAATTAAATGTAATACAGCTTTAACGTTCAATGGGGATCTCCATCTATATGATACAAGAGATGGTAATAATATATATCTAGAAATTGTGAGAAGCAATACTGGACTCAGTAATCCATTAAGTAGAGCTGTATGTCGGCACAATCAATTACCAATAAGTGTTAAAAACATCATAAATTATGCTGCATTTTTGAAAAGGCTCAAACAACACTTGATACTATAAATAGTTAATGTTGAAAAGTGTATATGTATTACAATATTCATAGTTTGATGTTGATTTAGAAAAATTTAATATTAGTAATAAGGTTTAGAATTTTTATTTTAGTTATCATAGTTTAATGTTAATCTAGAAACTTAAAATTAGTAATTAGGCTTAAAATTGGGGACTGTTGCGGACACCATTGTTAGGTAGGGAAGTTATATTTGTTGATTCCGATATCAGTCTTTGATACACTGTTTAGGAAGTTTTTGATGATATTGTATCTGTGTATATTTTCTGAAATAAACGTTTTCAAAAAAAAAACATGGTTTAACGGAAACAGAGATCTTGTCTTTCGGTTCTATGTATCCAGTAATTTTTGTTCAGTTGTCACATTCCATACTTCAATCATTGTCATTTATTTTATCCGTTACTAGGATCTGTGTTTCGTTAAACCATGTGGTTCTTGAGTCTCAATTTTTCAATGTAAATAATTTTAATTTGATCTCTGGCTAATCAATGCATAGCTATTGCATATATGGCGGCAGGAACTTCATTCCAACCGGGAATCCCACGACACCTCTCGTCCGTTTTTAGTTTTCATTGTATATATTTCGTATGGAATTTTTTGTTTATTTACTCATGTATCTGATTCAACATTTGATATATCAGTTTTATATAAAAGATTAGTGAAGTATAGTTCTACTACTAGCAATATTATATCCTTAATAAAAATGTAGGTAAAGTATTTATTATCATCAAAATTCGAATTTCATCTGTCGTATACCGTAAAAACAGATTTTCACTCCACGATTCAATACACAGCTAACTTTTCTCGATAAAACTCCTCGAAATCAAAGCGGCTTACGACAACCGTCCCCGACCTAATATTTTTATAGAATTGTGCAGAAATGAAATACAACGAGGCGTCAAATACGTTCCCAGTCCATTGTATAACCTACAATATTGTCGACTTCTTGATCCGATTTGTCAGATTGTCCTGTGGGTGGGTCAGGAAGCACTGATCCTTTTTCTATGACGTCCACAGTCGATCCGATAAATGAATGAAGGCCAGTTCAAATCGCTTCTAAGCACAACAAATTTGGTCGACTGGAATCTGTCTGACCTTTACATTCCACCAATTCGTGCAAAAACACTCCTAGCTGAATTTTCGGGAAGAATTGATTTGGTCCGATGTATGGTGGCAAATATAATCCTCTTTCAGCTTGAACCTCACTCGGGTAATGATGAAAATAACACATGTGTCCTGCCTATAAGGGTGTCTTACTGTCACTGCAACAATTGCTTTTCTGTTGCCTGAAAAAGGCCATTCTAGCGGCCCTAATCGCATTATGAAGGATTATAATTCTTTTTTTGTCGAGCTGTGTGTTAATTATTATTGAAAAAGCGAATTCTGGGCTTGTCGGATGTGAGAATCAATATGTTTACATTTTAGGTTTAATCTTGTTTACTAAATAGGTGGAAAAGTAACAGCATTGTGCTCTTTTCTCAAAGGATTAAGCTTGTCGGTGTATAAGTGTTCGAAATGTATGAGTTATAGGTTTGAAAATTTGAATTCCAGCACGTTGAAATTGATAGATGGGAAATAAAGTGTACCTACCTAAATGAAAGCTGACTTAAATCTTTTCAAAATTGTATTCTGTACTTGAAAATTTCGTGATGGAACGTTAATGAGAATATTTCTAAATTACTATTATAAACAACTTAGAAACAACATCTAAATTATATATATATATATATATATATATATATATATATATATATATATATATATATATATATATATATATATATAATATAACTACGTCAATGGAGTACCCGCCCCCCTTCCCTATAAATACGGCCACGCGACGATCGGCCCGTCAGTTGCCTCTCAAGAGTAGGCAGGTTGAGACTTCAGAATTGACAGGAAGTAGTACGGTTGGTGGAGTAGGCAGGTTGAGACCACGCAGTCGTATTATTTCCGATTCCTCCTAATTCGATTCGTGGAGTAGGCAGATTGAGGCCACGTATCTGAATTACTTTCCCTTCTAATTCTCCTGAAGATGACTTCGCAAAAGGAGCCTAAACGTCGAGATTTTTCAAATCTTTTACGCGGTTCATCCCGAGAACCAAGTTTTTCAAATACTTCCGACCGCGGAAATCTTTCTGAACATATATATATATATATATATATATATATATATATATATATATATATATATATATATATATATATATATATATATATATATATACTAGCTGACCCAGCAAACATTGTTCTGCCATATAAATTATTTTTATCTATCTATTCATCTATCTGCCGATGTATATCTACCTATCTAACTATCTATCTATCTTTCTAGATAGTTATCTATCTTTATATCTATTTATCTATCCATATATCTACATATCTATCTATCCCTGACCCGGCAAACGTTGGTCTGCCATGTAAATTATTTTTATCTATCTATCTTTCTATCTATTCATCTTTTTCCGATGTATATTTACCTATCTAACTATCTATCTATCTTTCTAGATGGGTATTTTTCAATGCAACATCATAAAAAAATTAAAATAAAATATTTATAAATAATTTTGTGGTTGACCACCCTTATCACTTAGGGGTATGAAAAATATATTACGACCTATTCTCAGACCGACTATTGTTATTTTCGATTGCCATCTTGCAACCCTATTGCGGATCTGTGAATAAAATTTAAAAAAGTAAAAATCGCGATGTAAAATAGAGGTTTATCGTAGAAGGGTAAAAAATTGAGAGTAATATTAATTTTTTTTATTTTAAGCCATGACAAAATGAAAAAAATCTTACTAAAAAAACTGTTTATATTTAACAAATAAAAAATAGGGGTTGATTGTGAAGGATTGAAAGTTGAGGGTTGTATGTATTTCAGAATGCTGTATCATGAAAAAATAAAACAGAAAATTTTGTCTGAAAAATAAAAAAATTTAATTGAGGGGATGACCACCCCCAACATTTAGGGGGTTGAAAAATAGATATTGTCCAATTCTCAGACATAACCGATATGCACACAAAATTTCATGAAAATCGGTCGGGCCATTTCGGAGGAGTTCAACAAATAAAAAATAGGGGTCGATCGTAGAGGGGTGAAAATTTGGGTTTGTATGTATTTTTGAATTTTGTATCATAAAAAAAAATAGAAAAGAAAATTTTGTCTGAAAAATAAAAATAAAAAATTGAGGAGTGGACCACCCTTAACATTTAGGGGGATGAAAAATAGATGTTGGCCGATTCTCAGACCTACCCGATATGCGCACAAAATTTCATTAGAATCGGTCAAGCCATTTCGGAGGAGTTTAACTTCTAACACCGTGACAGGAGAATTTTATATATTAGATAAATATATATAATATACCAAATCTTGAGGCTACTTTGCACCGATTTTCACACCAAACGCGTGAGAACTTCCATCTTTTGATAAGAGGAGATTTTGGGAATAGTTCTTCGAAATTGAAGAACACGAGATTTTCCCTAAATTTCATTTCGAAAATAGTGGAACGTATGTTGCGCCATACATTATTACATGTGCAAAACTCCGCGAATTTCTGAGTTCTTGCCACGTACACTGCCAGCTCCTGATTAATACAGGGAGATTCGTTTTTCTACTCAGAAACGATGGTATATAGTTAAAACTCCCTACACATAAGTAAGAGCACGTGGTTGTCTATTAGTTATTTTGGAGTAGAGGTCCACTAATATCTTTATTCATCGACGGTGCAAAATAACGCCTAAATGAGCAAATAAGCCTCTAGTTACGGTATATATATATATATATATATATATATATATATATATATATATATATATATATATATATATATATATATATATATATATATATATATATATATATATATATATATATATATATATATATATATATATATATATATATATATATAGGTATATTCAATTTAATTTATATGCAGGGAAACGTCAACATGGTCATTTATTATTATCAGATGCCTACATAGATGAATGATCGGGTCACTTGATTTTTTTGTTAGATGAAAGTTTTTTTTTTCTATGAATTGGCTTCAGCTCGTCGCGACTGAACAGAGATACTTGACGTCAAAAAGACCAGCATACAAAATTATACAATATACATGAAGTTTGCAAACTATGAGTTCTTATTTTCCTTTATAGTTTGAGAAACTTATATTGAACTTGCTAAGTTTATAGTTAAAAAATAACATTGAAAGAAAATTGACAAAACTGAAAATAAACTCGAAACCTTTTATCATTAAACTATGCATCTATTAAATCACCAAAAATTGTCTATTTTCTCATGGGAACGTACAGACTAAGAAGGGACTCGAGAATTTTTTTCCATTTCTAGGAGTAACGTGTAAATTTTGATATCTTTGATATCTGTATCTAGAATTCATACTGTGGTTTTCTAATATGTACATATTTCAATTTTCTGGTCGAACAACCGTTAAAATTAAGTAAGATATAATTATATATATATATATATATATTTATATATATATATATATATATATATATATATATATATATATATATATATATATATATATATATATATATATATGTATATGTTTGTATTGTTCTTGCCTGTTTTGTATTTATAGTTATAATAACAGGCGATTCAAGTTTTCAACCCGATCTTTCAAGTATATAAAAAGTTTAAAGGAGTATTCTTTGATTAAAAATGATGCCCATTTGTCAAATAAACTGAGGGCCTTGAGACTGTCGTTTACGAAATACTGGGCGATAACATCATCAGAATTTTTATATACTGTATCATAATAGGCTAAAGAAAATATTCCGTCATAAATTGTACTCAATTTTTTCGAATAGCCATTAGCATTGTTGTTCGTTTTCAATAATTTCATCTTAGGACAATTGACTCATCCGAAATGTAGACAAGAGATCGGCCCATGTTCTTATCTTTCAAATAAAAATTAACAACACTGTTGACTCTCATATTATTTACAACAAAATCTGAAATGTTACCTTGTATTTTTTCCAGACAAACCAACTAACACGTAACCATAGAACAAGCAGATATGGTCATAATAAATCAGAGTCCCAAGAGAGTAAGAGATTTAAGTATAATGCTGTCTTACGCATTCATCATTTATAACATTGAAATTATACAGTATCAAAACAGGTCGGTTTTGATTTATACCGTGATTTACATATCATAAATATGAATGGGTCTTGTTAGATCTTAATATATTGTTTAATGTCATTATCCTAGGTCTGAGCGTTCGGGTGGTCAAAACGAGTTGTCTCTACAGGGTGTCCACTAGAAATTCCTAGATGCTGTTAGTCGAAGAGGAATTATATATAGAATAGAACTGCAAAAATAGATGCCACTTAGAGAGTTGATTTATATGCATATACCTACAGGATGTTCCAGATAAAACCTATTTCTTTTTCACTTGAATATATCGTGTGGGAAGTTTTGAAGAAATTCCAAAAACAAATCGATTTTGAGTTTGAGTTGTCATATATCGAGGGTTAAACATTGCATTCTCAAATGGCCCACTTTAAGATTATCTATGTGAAATATCGTATGAAAGCTCTTTTGACATTGTAATGGAATTCGTAAAGAAAATCTTACTGTTTGTTGTCAGGAAAAATAAACATTGATACAAATTTTCTTGGACGAGGTGAAGGTATATGCGTGGGGTTAGAATGGCCAGCTCGGTCTCCCGATTCAAGTCCAAACGCCTTTTTTCAAGGGGCATCTGAAATCAGTGGTTTTTGCAAGTGAACAAGAAATCCTCAAAGGTTTTTAATGTGGAAGAATGTTTGGAGTTCACACCAGAGGTTTTCCCAAATATAAGATGTTTCGTACATTTGCGAGGAATAGCTGGATGCGAAATTTAAGTGTTTATTTGATCAGCTTTGGATTTCAATAAAAAATTTCAAATTTAATGATACAAAATTCGAGAATCATGTTTTCTGGCACCCACAAAATAAGTTATAAAGTAAATCGATGTCCCACTCAAATTTTGATTTTTTTCAAACTTCATGTTAAACAAAATAAACAAATCGATTTTGAGTTTGAGTGGGGGGATTACTTGTTTTTTAGTTGTCATAGATCGAGGGTTAAACTTTGCATTCTCAAATGGCCCACTTTAAGATTATCTATGTGAAATATCGTATGGAAGCTCTTCTGACATTGTGATGGAATTCGTAAAAAAAATCTTACTGTTCGTTGTCAGGAAAAAGAAACATTGATACAAATTTTCTTGGACAAGGTGAAGGTAGGCGTGGGGTTATAATGGCCAGCTCGGTCTCCAGATTCAAGTCCAAACGCCTTTTTTCAAGGGACATCTGAAATCAGTGGTTTTTGCAAGTGAACACGATGTTCTCAGAGATTTTTAATGTGGAAGAATATTGGGAGTTAACACCAGAGGTTTTCCCAAATATAAAATGTTTTGTATACAGGCTTGTGAGGAACAGCTGGATGCGAAATTTAAGTGTTCATTTGATCAGCTTTGGATTTCAATAAAAAATTTCAAATTTAATGATACAAAATTCGAGAATCATGGGTTTTGGCACCCACAAAATAAGTTAGAAAGTAAATCGATGTCCTACTCAAATTAAAAATCGACCTGTTTTGAATCTGTTTCAAACTTCATAGTAAACAAAATATTCAAATGGAAAGTTCAATCTGGAACACGCTATATATTTTATTACATCGAAGTAGTTCTAGTGTAGTAGTGAAATTTTATCTGCGACAATCTACATAAACAAATTTTTTTTTTAATATAAAGTGTATTGAAGTATAAACTTTAAAATTAAAACACTTGGCTTATGTTTCTCAATATAAAAAATATTTAGATACTGTATTTAGCAGTAACGAAAAGTCGACATGTTTCGAGTTATGAACTCATTATCAAGACTGACTACAGGAGAGTTTTACATCTTATTTTATAAAATAGACAAAAGCAAAGGTGATACCTGAAAATCAATTTGTTCGTTAACAAGGGGTAATTGACTATTATGGGCGGAACTTATTTCGAGAATTTCAAGAAGGTCAAGGCGTTTTCCTTTGTTACCTGAATGTAACAATTTGGTTTTGTTGAAATCCAGGAAGTGATTGAATTTTATACAATGTTCAGAGAAGCCTGTGGTATTTTTGTTTTGTAAAATTGACTTTTTATGTTCTTCAACAGGAATATTTATATTCCTTCCTGTCTGTCCAATATAGAAAGCAGGTCATTCGTCGCAAAATATTTTGTAAATACCACTGTTTTCTCCGATGTTAGATTTTTCTTTATTATTGACCAAGAATGACTTCACGTTTCTTTTATTTGTACAAATTGTTTAAACGTTATTTTTCGATAGTCTGTTACAAATTTTGCTACTCAAATTAGGCACATAATTTATTGGGAAGTATTTTTGTTCTTCATTAATAGTTTGCGTGGGGTATATTGAATGAAACAGATACTTTATTCGTTATACCGTTAAAACAATTTGTTCAAATAAAAGAAACTTGAAGTCATTTTTGGTCAATAATGAAGAAAAATCTAACATCGGAGAAAACAGTGGTATTTACAAAATATTTTGCGACGAATATCCTGCTTTCTATATTGGACAGACAGGAAGGAATATACATATTCGTGTTGAAGAACATAAAAAGTCAATTTTACAAAATAAAAATAACACAGGCTTCTCCGAATATTGTACAAAATTTAATCATTTCCTGGATTACACCAAAACCCAATTGTTGCATTCAGGTAATAGAGGAAAGCGCCTTGACCTTCTTGAAATTCTCGAATTAAGGGTAATAGTAAATTACCCGTTGTAAACGAACTAATTGATTTTCAGGTATCACCTTTGCTTTTGTCTGTTTTATAAATTAGGATGTAATACTCTCCTGTAGTCAGTCTTGATAATGAGTTCATAACTCGAAACATGTCGACTTTTCGTTACTGCTAAATACAGTATCTAATTATTTTTTATATTGTGAAACATAAGCCAAGAGTTTTTATTTTAAAGTTTATACTTTATTCTTTATGATGTTTCACCAAGTGATGTGCGAGAATTCAATCTTAGTTAATAAAGTGTATTGTTTCAAGTAGGTGAATACTTAATTGTAAAAAATAGTTTTACAAAAATCATAGGCAGTGGCATCATCTATGAAAAATAATATCGAAAATTATTGGTAGAAGTGAATAATTGATAATTTAAGTATTGAATCGAATAACATGTTATTCTAAAGAAAAGGATTGATGACATGATTCATTTTGGGAATAGTTGTAAATCAGAGCCTGCTTCATACTTAGAGAATTGATAATAGTTCTCACACTCTAGCGTGTGTGAACTGAATGAAAACCCATTAGTGATACTTCAGATTTGAATTAGAACCAATGAGTAAACAAAAATTGATTCGGTTGAGATTGAATATATCGAGATGATTTGTAAGATACACTGAGAAAAATAAAATATGTTCTGTTTACTAAATGAATGGTTATGTCGATTCAGTTTTATTGAACAATTAACATGTCAATGATACTACTTTTATGAGTGCTCAATATCACGACAAATCTATTGCATACCACATCCAAATGATGATAGCTGCAATTATTATTGAATACTTCATCAGTTGAAATGTTCAATAACAGGTAATTATTAATATCTTTCCTGTTGTGGTATTAGGTTCAGGGTGAATATAACTTATTCAATAGTTCTATTTACCACTACAAATGATAGCACGTATGAGATTACTTCCTGTGATGTCAAGATTTACTACTACAAAGAGTAGTAAAAAAGCCGAAAGATTCCGAAGTAACAATCACGCGAAGCTCCAGCTTCCGATGTGTCGCCATTTTTATCATTATTGTTTTCTGTATTGCTGTTCGTGAGTTGTGCACCCATTCTCATTGTTTTAATTTTTCACCACTGTTCAAAGTTGAAGTTCAATGACTACGAATAGATACCTAGAATGGAAAGCTTACTGATTCAATGGAATTTGGATATCTCCTAATTTTTCGAAATTTGATTAACCTAATCAACTAGATAGATTTAAGTATATACCCATATGACTTACATTTTTCCATATTAAATTTATGACTAACTGCATATTATTGAAAAGCGATAATTTCCCTGCAAATGTCCCAAAAGTATTCCCATAATACCTAATATAGTCACCTGCTAGAATATTATCATTAGGTAGTTTTTATTACCTATTAAGTACTTATCTCCATTAGTTTATGGAAAGAACTGTTTTTTTACCAGTTATTTCATACTTCTTTTGTTGCAGAAAACTATATAGATGAATAGTCTATCGAAAATCAAAGCAACAATTCACAGATCACAAATATTCTAACACTAGGAAGAAAAATATTTCTTTGAAAATTACAGTAAAAGAAAAAACGATCGGTTGATTATATAGATAATAATATTGATATTTCTGGTAAATCAACACCTTGTTTGTATTGAATTGTGTAAAAACATTAGTCTTTTGTATTTTTCAGAAATAGCAGTTCTAAATCTTTGGGACAGGACTTCAGAGTATCGAATGAATCAATTTCCGAAAACCCTGTATATTGATTACTAAGTTTCAATAAACAAGCCTGTAAAAATTGTCTTACTTTTATTACATAATTAAGTTATCATGAAACTGCAAAAATCTCTAATATTATGTCAGTGCAGATAAATAATAACCATAGATTTATGTATGAAAATAAAAAGGTAGTAGTGTACATTGTCATATAAATGCTAGGTAATACCCTTATTTGGTTATGTAGTATTCCATGGCACCGATAAATAAGAACTAATCGACAAGTGGGAGTTACTTGTTTGTAATGGTAAATAATAACTAAACAGGAAAGGTACTTGATGCTTTAAGCTTCAGTATTTATTATTGTTTGAATCATACTATTTTGTAGTGGTTATATTTAATAAATGTAGTGATTGGCGTCTATTTGACCACAACGCTTGGTATAATATAGTTATCTTTCGGTATTCACAACGGATTATTTTTCTCAGTGGACTACAAATATTATTGTAGCTTCTCATGATGTGAAAAATTTTCAAATTATGGTAGATTAATTTCAAAGGACTCTTCTTCATGTATTGAAAAACTTGCTGAAATTCCAATGGAACTTTCGCAGTTTTATTCTTTTTTCAGTTGAGCTTCTACTTTTAGTTAAAAAAAGTCTAAAAACAGTAGAAGCTCATTTTTGCAATGGGTTTAGATTTTTTGCTGAAGAGGACAATGATCAACTCATTTATTGAAAAAAATAGCATAGAAATATTATAGGATAAATTTTTTCAAGAAATCATGTTTAATCTAATCATTGCTAAAATTTGTATGGTGACTATATCGGGAAATGTATAGTATTTGAGATATAATTGTGAAATTCATAATTTTTACTAATTTTTTTATTTCTAGGTGGCGCCACGTCAATATTTTCGAATATATTATATAAATTAAAACACATGTCTGTGGTCAAAAAATTTAAAAAACGCTTTAATTTTTTTATTCTTCGTGGGGAAAAATTTTTGAAAACACTTTTGTTGTGAAATCATATGAGTTTTATCGATATCCGTTGGAATTTTTGAAATCGGACCAGCTACTAACTTTTTGTCGTTAGACTATAACCCCTTAGCTTCGCCTCGGGGTAATAATTATTGCAAAATGGGTAAAGCCCAGGTTCACTTCCATTTCTGATTTTTTCAATGAAAAATATACCTTCAAATAATCAAATGATTTTCCTCAATCAGCTTGCTTTTCTGAATCATTTAAGGCAATCAAAATAAAATTATAGATTATATTCATGGGATGATTACCATGGTTTGAATTTCAAGTAATTCAATTACCCCGAGGCGATGCTAAAGGGGTTATAGTTAGGGAATTTGAATTACCACCGAAAAATAAAAAAATATAGCGTTTTTACCCCGAGGTGAAGCTAAAGTCTCACTACAAAAAGTTGGGATCTGGTCCGATTTTAAAAATTCCAACGGATATCGATAAAATACATATGATTTCATCAGAGAAGTTTTGTTCCCAATTTTTTCCCAACGAAGAATAAAAAATTATAGCGTTTTTTAGATAGGCATTACGACATGCGCATGCGCCAAGGTCGATATGTACGAAGTCCTACAAAACATGCGTCGAAGTGCTCTGTGTGCCACGGTAACCAAGCGACGTTGATATCTTAAGCTTGATTCTGCGTCTGTGTCTGCTTCCCATCCATAGAGATATCTTATCAATTTGATTCATAATTTGCAGCAAAATGAGCCGGGATAGGATATTCAAATTCGACAGTCAAACAATGAATTTTTTTGCTAAATTTTCACGGATTTTATTCGTAATATCGACTTATTCATACATTTATTGCCATTTTCCTTCATTTCGTTCGTTAAATCGACTTTCATTGTTATTTAATTTATATAATAGGTACATTCAAAAAATATTGACGACATGCACATGCGCCGAGGGGTTTTATCATTGCTAGTGTTACGCAGTAGGGTTTTTGATAACTATATCACGCTTTTCGGTATTTTCTACCATCTTCAGATACAAAACGAACCTGTTGCCCTTTTTATGTGATGATTCTAGGGTACACCGAAAAACGAAAGTTCTAAGTGAAGGGTTCACTATAAATATTAAGAAAAATTTTTGTTTAAAATATTCAAGCTGGTCAAATTGATTTTCATTCTATATCTACTCATTAAATTTCAAATTCCATTGTCACTAGTTCGTGGATAGTTTTTAAATGCTAAATTTTTACGACGTAATGGAAAATAAATTTAAGATACCCTTTTCAATTACTTGACCTGTTATATGTGTTAAAATACCGTACTTAAATGTTCGTGTAGTTATATTTTAATTAGAGAATATTAGGCTCTAAACATTCTGAAGAAGGAGACACATCTCCGAAACGTATATGATTACATTTATCAGTATCAAGTTTTTGTATATTTATTTACACCTACACTGCCAATCCAAAAACCCAGATATATATATATATATATATATATATAATATATATATATATATATATATATATATATATATATATATATAATATATATATATATATATATATATATACACAGGCGTGTCGCACCGGGAACTGAAATCGATCGATATAGAACAAAGTACGGATCAGAAAAATCTTGAAAATTTAGATGATTAACTAATGTCAGTGTGGCCAATCCAACCAAAAATAATTACAAGCAGCTGGCACTTCCGCTTATACCCGGAAGTCGATACACGATACCAACTTGCTTATTTTTAAATAGAACACCCTATAATATTTTAGGGTTTTCGAAAAGAGCATAAAATTCTGATTCGAAAATGTGAAACATGCTTTATGCCTAAACCTAGCCGTTTCACAGAGATATTTGACATTTCATAGAAAATTTTGACAGGTGTAACGGTTTACAAAGAACCGGTATAACTTTCTTCCTGTAAAAGATATCATTTGATTCTTGTCACATAGAAAAAGAACATAAGAAGAACTACGTTCTACAACTGAAAATTAATTCCAATAATATCATACAAGTGTTTCCGTTTTTTTCCGCGTTTACATTTCGTCAACTTCGAACCGCAAAAACTTGTTTTAGGTTAAAGGAACACCCTGTATTTTTTTAGCGTCAAAGTTTGTTGTAAAAATTGAATTCCTTTGTTCTGATATTAGCCTTGTTGTGGGGTTAAGGTTACCAAACTTTTTGAATTATTTCTGATTTTAATTAGAAAATTCATGAAATTGTTTGTAATCATTTCATCAAAATACCATGATTAGAAACAATCAGTCATTATTACTTATGTCAAAAAAATTGGCCAGCACGTTCAAATTATACCCACGAAGACTTTTTTAAATTTGTTCATTGTTTATGGAGAATGTAATAAAGTTAATATATATTTTATTTGGGAAAACTATTAAAAATAAAAAGTTTATGAGAGTCCATTAACAACCATTGAAGATTGTATGCAGAGAGTAAGAAATGCCTTTCAAAACATATCACAGGATTCAATTAGAAGAGCTACCCATGAGGAACTAATCCGAAGGTGCGAAAAATGTGTCGAGGTTCGAGGGCGGAATTTTGAGCATTTATTAAATTAAAATGAAATGATATTTCAAATTGATCTTATCTCTACTATTTTAGTTCATGCCATATCTTCAATTCGATTAATACGAATATTACAGTGTTAGTGTTATTTTCCGTTTTTCTGAATATCGAGTAGCAAATGTGCTGCAAGTTCTTGATATTACTTTATTACATTCTCCATAAATAATAAACAAATTTAAAAAGTCTTCGTGGGTATAATCTAAACGTGCTGGCCTTTTTTGACATAAGATAATGACTGATTGTTTCTAATCATGGCTATTTTGATCAAATGATTACAACTATTCTTGAATTTCTAATAAAATCACAAATATTTCAAAAAGTTGTAACCTTAACCCCCACAATGCTAATATCAGAACAAAGGGAATTCAATTTTACACAACTTGACGTGAGAAATTTTAGTGTGTTCCATTTGACCTAAACAAGTTTTCGCGGTTCGAAGTTAACGAAATGTAACGCAAAAAACGGAACATTTGGTATGATATTATTGAATTAATTTCAGTTGTAGAACGTAGTTCTTCTTGTGTTCTTTTCATGTGACAAGAAGCAAATGAGTATCTTTTACAGGAAGAAAGTTATACCGGTTCTTGTAAACCGTTGCACCTGTCAAATTTTCTATAAAATGTCAAATATCTCTGAAACGGCTAGGTTTAGGCATAGAGCATGTTTCACATTTTCGAATCAGAATTTTATGCTCTTTTCGAAAACCCTAAAATATACAGGGTGTTCTTTTTAAAATAAGCAAGTTGGTATCGACTTCCGGTATAAGCGGAAGTGCCAGCTGCTTGTAAATATTTTGGTTGGATTGGCCACACCGACATTAGTAATCATCTAAATTTTCAAAATTTTCTGATCCGTACTTTGTTCTATATCGATCGATTCAGTTCCCGGTGCGACATCCTGTATATATATATATATATATAGATATATATATATATATATATATATATATATATATATATATATATATATATATATATATATATATATATATAAATCGTTGATTGTTGAAAGGGTACTAAGTCCATTTTTCATTGAAATTGTATTTGATATGGATTTCTATACCAAATTATATACCCGACCGTTTGGTGTTGAGAGGAATTAAGTCCCATTCTAGGAAGCACTAATAATACGTACGTACTAAAAGTTGAAAGGTACTAAGTCGCGGACTTAGTTCCATTCAACTCTGAACAGGAGGTTGAAGATGAATAATTTGTCGTGTTTTTGCTTCATAAGTAGATACTTGTTTATCATTTGGTATGTTTGTGAGAATTATTGTTCATTTCTATGTGTTATTTCTCCAATAAAGTATATTAGTTTATTCATAACTACTTAATTTCGTTTTACTGATTGTTGAATGGAACTAAGTCCTTCCTTTAAAAAAATAATAAAAAATTCAAAAATTGGAAGTAATAGTAATTTCTCCGTAGATAAATGATTCCTCGCCCATTTACTTTTATTACGCTGACTTCATGTATCGATGAAATGAAATAAATAACTTTTAAACATATTTTTTCAATTTGCTCAAAACTTTCATTTTTGGACTTAGTACCCTTTCAACAATCACCGATTCATATATATATATATATATATATATATATATATATATATATATATATATATATATATATATATATATATATAAATAACTTTCGAAAACACCGATTATTACACCATCGCCTCAAGATTAACGTAAGTCCTGAACTTCAATAACAAATTTTTAATACCAATCGTTCAATCGGTTCAAAACTTTGTTTTCATGTAGACACCAGGTATCATTCGCTCTGCCATTGAAAATCTTCAATATCATCACGTACAACCAGTAGCAAGGACCAATAAAACAGGGCCACCAACACAAAACGTACAATTGTGGACCATTAGACGCATATCTTAACGACATGTGTGTGTGCCCGAACGGATAGGAGATGCATCTCGTTTTTAGAGAAACAGACGGAGGTAATAGATCCCCCACAATCTGTATTATTATGTAGAACAGTTATTATTACACGGTGGTACCAGGAGTTGTATGCAAAACATCTACGAGATGTCATTTAGATAGTCAAGACGGTCAATCTATGCGGCATTTTTTGTGTAGTGGTTATATCTATGATAAATATTCCACATTGCTACGTGGAAGACCTATTTTGATATCAGATGGTCAGTGGGTATCTAGGAATATATATTTGATGGGTCAAGTATGAGGGCATTGTGTGGTTGACATGAGAATAAGAAAGATACATATGTTATGTGGGTGATGTAGATTATTTGTCTTCATATATCAATTTTTTATTATTCAAAATTGTAATGAGATTTTATGTTGAAATATATTATTCTGTAAATTCTAGGAATTCCAATTAAATTTTAAAATTTTATAGAAGATTATTATTATTTGAAAATTTGAGATGGAATTGAATAAACCATATTAAACATCCTTCGGAGTTAATGTTTTTGAGGAACACCTCCCATATGATCATTCTTGTTCAATTCATTGTATTCAGTTATATTTATATAACTCAAAATTTTAAAACAATTGTCATGTCATGGAATCGAATGTAAAATATTGAAAACATTTATTGTCTCAAGACAATACGTGGCATTTTTTGCCAGATTTGTTGAAATTGAGCAAATGGACGTTTTAAATCTTTCGATTCTTATTTCACTTCTTATAATCGGAATATTTGACAAAATATTATAGTGAGTACAAGCCCACGAAATTATTTTTGTATATATTTGTATATGTGTTTTTTGGTGTATATGAATAGATTGGAAAACGTTCATCACAATATTGTTGAATTCCTTTGTTACAAATTGAATTATACTTATCCAGAAAGAAATATATAAATGGCCATAAAGCATTTCGATGTAATATCACTGGATGGACACGAAGTAGGTATGTTATAATCTTGTTTGTAGTCCAGATTTGGTTTCCTTACTTTAGTCTAATGTACACTATAACCTCTTCGCAATCAGTTATCTCTTAAGATTTCATTTAGAAGGATGTTTTCTTTAGTTCACCAGTTGTAGATATTTGCGAAGTTGTAAAAATTTGAATACTTTGTTTGAAATTTTCTTTATGAATAAACAAAAATTGTGAAGATCAATAAAAACTTACGTTGTTGGAATGTAGCCCTTCATTATTTACTTTCTTTCTGTGCTCTATAAAACTATTTGTTTATTAATTTCATTCAATAGCACTAACATTTATAAATTTTAAGCAAATCTTGGATACTATCGTGGTTCTTGATACTATCGTGGTTCTTTTTTGGAACCATGTTTATATTGCTGCCGTGCAATCAAATAAACGAAGAAATAAATATATTAGGGAGAATAGTTTTATTTTAAGTGTTGAAATTTTTATCCCAATCCAGTAGCTCGAATTTCTCCACTCATTGTTTGTTTCATTTAGATCAAGTCTGAAATTTTCAATTTATGTTGCTATTTAAATGTATGATTTTTCCCAAGAAATATATGCAAGAATAAACAAAACGTAAATCGGAAACCAAATGTCATAATACCAATCCTACAAGTTGAACATACGAGATATTTTCGCAAATGGGAATTTTTTCAAAAAGGTCCATTAGATTTATTCCTCCAGACATTTCATCGAAAGAACTTACTCGAGCAAATGTATGTTACTTTATATCCGAGGATGAATACTCAAAAAAAAGAGTTATATTACCCACACACATTCAGATGAAGTTTGGCAAGTTTAGTAATTCATTAGTATAAATTTGTGTATGTTGGAAGAACTTTACATAGATTTCTTGTGCTTCAGATTGATGTATACTTGTGCAAGTTAAACTCGCACAAGTAAATCTTAACATGTGTGGCAACCATTAATTAAAAAATGGAGCCTAGTTGACTACCATCCCTTCATTCACCCCCATAGAAACGAGTTGAACGATATCGGAAGCATTAGTACTATCAGGGACGAATAAGGCGACTGTGCCGCATAATGGCCACTTTTCCGGCCTCTGTCTTCCATTCCCATTATTTTATTATAATACCATCTGAGCGGTTCTAGTTTTGCAGTAATTAAATTAGATGGACATTGGGACATCTGCGAAGTGGAATACAGGTTAATGGTTTCGTTATCTCCTCTAGGGCCTTATTGGACATAACTCCCGATGTGTCAGAGCCATCTTGAGAGCTTTGTTGGTTCGTTTGCCGAATGCTCTTCTAGGTATAAATTGGTGACGATTGATAGGAAGCAAACGTTCGATCCTGGTTATTCTTAATGTTTGCAGCATATGCTTTGCCGAAATTGATAAGATAATACCAAAGATAAATGATCAATATGGTGCTGGAATATTTCAACGATTAACCCAGAAAATAAATGTGTCTCTTTTGATGAGTTATGAAATTAGGTGCTGTATCTTCGAGTGGGTATGGTTTTGTCAGACAAATCAATCAAATTCTGGAATATTTCAAGATGAAGTATTTTTAATATAAACTGAGAGAAAATTGTTTATATTTATCTGGATCACACCAAACTTGATACTTGATGGGTGTTGGTATAACGTTGGTAACATGAGCAACGATGGAAATCTTGTTTTGGCTATTTTATTCTTTAGTTAATTGATACCTAATCCATATCAATATCAATACTGAAAGAAATTTCCAAATTCAAAAATTGGAAATTTGTCTCAGTATTTTATGATTGCTGTTTATGAACGGTTGTAGGTACCCGATATTAGTCATTACTTATGAGTTTGTACAAGGGGGATTCTAGATATATTTGTAATGACCACTGGTCAAGATGTTCCAGAATAACATCAGAAAATTTCAAGAGGTCATTCCTGAAGACATTTAAAGAAAAAAAGTTTCTATGAATGCAGGTCCACAAATGCTTCCTTACCGAAATATAGGAAGTTGAAGTTTGAAAAAAAATTTTATTTTTTAAATATCTTCGAAACCACGAAAGCTATCAAAATGAACTTTGAAACATTGTTTTAGCTTTCCAAGCTCTATACACTTGTGTTTCAATTTCTTCCAAAACTGTTCCGGGACAGAGAATACAGTGGTAACGTGAGTTTCATTAGCCCATATTTTAGAGGGAGGGCATTATTGGCAAATAGAAAAGAGGTAAGCAATGAATTTGAAGTCTATTAAATGAATTTTGTCTCAATCGTTTTCTTTTTGAAGCGAACACTTATGTTGTTATTGAAAATATAAATCTAATTTTGACATAAGTTCGGCATTGCGATAGCGAGTAGTCAAGGTAACCACACTTTTAATTTCTAAATACTTTTTCCAGGAAGATGTTTTAAAGGAATTGTGCTTAAATATCTTGAAAACGCTTGATAATATAGAATTGAAGCAAGAGACAAAATTAATTTTAAAAATTCCAAATATATTGTTCAGCCTATTTTATTTACCAATAATGATCTCTCTCAAAAATATGGTTGAATGAAACTCACGGTACCCCCCTATTGTCCGTTCCTTAACAGTTTTGGAAAAACTTCCTACAGCAGTTTATATAGAGTTTAAGGAGCTATAACAATTTTCTAGAGTAAATTTTGATAGCTTTCCTAGTTTAGAAGATATTAAAAAAAATTTTTTTCAAATTCAACACCCTGTACTTCGATGAGGAAGCATTTGCGGACCTACATCCATAGAAACTTTTTTTCTTAAAATATCTCAAAGAATAACCCTTCGAAATTTTCTGACGTTATTCTGGAACGTATATATATATATATATATATATATATATATATATATATATATATATATATATATTATATATATAGTATATATATATATATATATATATATATAATATATATATATATATATATATATATATATAATATATATATAATATATATATTATATATATATATATATATATATATATATATATATATATATATATATATACGAACATTTGATCATTTGCCAGAAATTAAATGGTTATGGAAATAGAATGGGTACATTTCCTAATACTTTCTACAGTATTCATAAATTTATGACTTTCGTTTTTATCTCTTCTGTACGTTTAGGAATCTGGCGACCTGAACACTGAAGACAAGAGCAATCTAGATTAGTGCTCCGTTGGTCATGTAATCATATTTGTACCACTGAGATAGATCTTCATGGTACTTTCACAGTCTACTTGATGCTTATCATTGGTCACAGTCCAACGACAAAGGCAGAGGCGGCCGAAATGTAACATAAAGCAGAAAATATTGCAGTGCCGTAGAACATCGTTCTTCAGAAGTTATGACAAATCGAGTTCCAGATTGTTACCTGATTGAAAAAGGTGTTTGGTTTGAATGATTCGAACATGAGCTAAAGTTTATAAAAATAATGGTACTATTATTTCCACTAATGGAATTAATAACAAGTTATTAAATAATGTTCATGAAATAAACAGTAAGATAATTACATCTGTGAAGATTCATTTATATTCTTTAACTTTTATTTCAGTTCAACAAAAATTTTTTGTAACCTGTTCTCACAAAATAAAAAATGTATATACTTACGGGAAAAGATACAAAATACTATAAATTCATTCATTTGAAGAATCAGAAGACAGAAAGAGGATCCACTCATTTCCTGTTTTATCTGAATTGCATATTTATGGACCGTATCCCATTATGATATAATTAATTCAAAAATATCATTTTTCACTTATGTAAATTTTTAGAATGAAGTTCCTTATATAAGGTAACACGCCAACAGCGTATTTTTCTTACTATATTCATGAAAAATGAATTCTAAAAGAATTCAGTAGAAGTTGAGGATAGCGATGATGAACTCAATAAAGTATCTGTATTTGTGAATTTGAGTTAGTTACTCATTTTAATAAAAGAATATTTTTATAGATTATGTATGACTTCAAAAGGAGAATCTATCATAATTTTTCCTAAAAATCTACTATCTATTCGTATAATGACAATCAAAGGTCGAAAAGAAAAACTAATTAAACAATTTTAACGTCTAATTTTCTGAGGAAAACTCAGAGGCATTCTCACAATTTTTCTGGATGAATTTGATTAAAGAATTAAGAAGGATCCAGCAAAATCTACAACAATATACACTACTACTATTGATGTAGACAATAGTAGTCTTCAAGACACTTACCTATTATATATATATATATATATATATATATATATATATATATATATATATATATATATACATTTTCATCTTGTAGCAATCTGGTATTCAGTGGTTATTCTTTTTTTACCCCGAGGCGAAGCTAAGGGGTTATAGTCTCACGACACAAAGTTATTAGATGATCCGATTTTAAAAATTCCAACGGATATCGATAAAACACATATGATTACATAAGAAAAGTGTTTTCAAAAATTTTACTTCACGAAGAATTAAAAAATTATAGCGTTTTTTAGATTTTTTTGTCCATAGAAATGTGGTGCTATTTATCAATCTTAAACTTAAATCGATTTTTACAATAATGAAATGTAATAATTGCATTTAATGTGCAGTTTTTTAATTTATATACCAAATACATTCAGAAAATATTGACGACATGCACATGCGCCGAGGGATTTTATCATTCCTAGTGCTACGCAGTAAGGTGTCCGTATTTTTTAAATTAGAATACCTTTCTGAAAATAGACATGAAATAATTTTTTGACCCTAAAAACAAAACAGTTACATTAAAAATTAATGTTATTCATATAGTTAGACGCAAATTGATGAGATATCCTTAAATGTTCTATTGAAAGTATATCAGACTCAGAATTTAAATATTGTTGTGTTACAAGTCATTGTTTTCAATTTGGAGTATTTATCGGATGTTTTGATCAAATACGATAGCATATCTATAAATATGAAGAGATTACCTATGTAAAAAAAGCCATGAAGAAATGAAACTTCAGCCATTTATGTTTGTTTTCTAGTCAACGAAGAAAACAATTTATTATCAATGAATAGGTCATTGTTGTGACTGCAGTTATGAAGATGTTTGTATTTTTAGGCTTGATGATTAATCGCATACATATTGTGATACATTCGATTTACAGTAGTTAATTTTTCAGAAAATCTGTTTATTGTCCATAAAGAGTCTCCTGAAATATCTGATTGTCGTGTTATGACCTATGGAAAAATAACTGGCATAATTGATCTCATTGAGAAAAATAAATCGGTCAATTGCGAGTCGGAATCGCGCACGAAGGGTTCCGTACCATGACTATGCCCCCCTTAAATATTTATTTTATTTCAATTTTTTATTAAATTAAATATACGATTAAGTATTTTATGAATATTTCAAGTACCTACCTGTTGCCATTATTGATATCGAGCAAAAATAGGCAAAAAATGGCGCCCCCCTCAAATATTTATTTTATTTTAATTCTATTAGGTATTTAGAGATATTTTAGAGTTGAATTGGCGCGGGCTGGAGCGACTTGTATATCCGATGATGTTACTGTTACAAGAGGTGTTCCTCTAGGGAGTGTCCTTGGACCGCTTTTGTTCTTGATTTATATTAACGATTTGCCGGAAGAGGTTGGTGATCTGGCTTGTAGGTTCTCTTTGTATGCGGACGATACTAACATCATAGTTTCCGACGATGATTTGGCCACTGTTATTAATAGGGCTGAAGATGCTTTCGAGTCTATAACTTCCTGGTGTGGTGATAACAGTTTAAAGTTAAACATTACCAAAACTGACTTTATCTTTTTCCATACCGATCGCTCTCGTCGTTCATTTCCATTGTCAATAAGGATTCTTGATAATGATATTACAACTAGTGAGTCTATTAAGTTTTTGGGTGTCCATGTTGATGTTAACTTGAAGTGGCGTCAACATATTGATTACTTGAATGGGAGACTGCTGTCTGTCTTGTATTCGATTGACGTTTTGAAGCATCAAGTTGGCTTAAATGTATTAAAAACAATTTACTCTGCAAATTTTGAATCGTTGTTGTCATATGGAATAATATTCTGGGGCAAAAGCCCACATACTAATTTCCTATTTATTCCTCAAAAAATGACATTGAGGTCAATGTTAAGACTACCTTTTCGGGAATCGTGTAGAGGTTTATTTAAAAAGCATAATATTTTGACTGTACCTAGCTTGTTTGTTTTTAGATCTTTGCTATTTATTTATAAACATAAAGAACTGTTTTCTGGCTTCAAGAATCAGAATAACACAAGACAAATGATTCCTTATCAACTGCCAAAGCTATCACTCACACTTACTCAAAAAAGCACAATGTATACTTGTATGAAATTATATATTGCTCTCCCAAAACATTTCTGGGCTATTGATAGTGTGAGTCTGTATGTAGCAAGAGTTCGTTAGTTTATCCTGGATGTAAAGAGCCTTATCATCTAAATGAATATTATAATTACTGTTCCATCCAGCATTAAACTGTGGTTTCGTCTGACATGTTTCAATTTTATCATTTGTACCTGATCTATCTGTGATAATTTTTGAAATAAATATTATTATTATTATTATTATTATTATTATTAAATTGAAAATACAACTGAGTATTTTCTTAATATAAAAAATCGCATTTGTTGTATGGGAGCCCTCCTTAAATAATTATTTTATTTTGTTTTTAGTATTTGTTGTTATAGCGACAACAGAAATACATAATTTGTGAAAATTTCAACTGTCTAGCTATCGCGGTTCTTGAGATACAGCCTGGTGACAGACGGACGGACGGACAGACAGCGAAGTCTTAGAAATAGGGTTCCGTTTTTAACCTTTGGGTACGGAACCTTAAAAATGATTCGAAATGCAAATACGCTGCAATATTTATCAACAGACGCTAATCTAGGGAGGTGCAAACCGGGGCACCTTCCCCAGGCGGCAGTTTCAAGCGGCGCCAATATCATAATATATTTTTGGAAAACAAATCTCCTAGCATCCAACCCAATTTTTTCTATCAAGTATTTCTTTCAGCATAAAAAAAAATTTATACAAATGATTATAATATGAGTTTAAGTCTAAGTGATATACATGAAGGAGGTTTGATTTACTATACGATTCAAATGTAACTTTTGTTAAAAGTTTGGATTAACTTAAAACATAACAGATTGTATAAATGAATTAGTTATTTCATATAATTATAAGTATAGAAAGTCTACTAACAACTTTACTTGATATTATTTTATAAATTTTAATATTTGCGCGAATATTTCCTGAAAAATTATGTTTATTTCTTTCTGTGAAATGAGTGGAAAAGAGAGACAAAAGGCACAATTCTATGAGTTTTATGTTTATTTTATAATCATCTAAATTATATTATTATATGAATTCGTCATCTAAAATCACCATAAGAATGAGTAGAGATTGACAAATTTGTTTTGGCATGGTTTATGAAAACATCGCGATCAATTCCTCTCAATCTTTTTTAAATAAAAAGTTTGATAACACATTGATTTTCATTTTCTACGTAATCTTACATTTCTACTAAAATTCTTAAATCTCATTATTTTCCACAGATTAAATGGCATCATCACAGATGTAGCTATAAAAAGTTGACCAGCTTCACCAAGTACTACGCCACTGAGAAACACATATCACAACAAGGTACTATGGTACCTTGAATGGGTCCGACCGGTACCCAGCTACCGGTCCCATCCGTCACTGGACCACCAGGTAGCCAGCCATAAAATTATACTAAATCGTGCGTCATCCCATTCACGAAAATATATGGGAATCTGTGAAGATATGCCCCCATTGTTGGCGGATTACCAAGCGGTGCTACCAGTCTTGTACAATTTCACTGAGCCCCCACGGCGGCGGTGGTGAAGATCGCTTTATGTTTTTTATGGGATCTGAAAGTTTTTTCGGATGGTCTCTAGAGGCCAGATCGTCCGGATTTTCTTATTGAAAAAGATAAGTTATCTGGGTATTATAATTTGTGATTTAAATTAACATTATCATCGAAGGAGTGGTGTAAATTTTCTGAAAGGTTCTTGGAATGGGGATTCAACATGTAGTAGCAAATAGATAATGAAATTGGATCGTTGCTCTGAAAAATTGATAGCGTGTTATAAGCTTGAATATTGAATAGTTTTTAATTTCAGGAATATCTTTCGAAAAAAGAAAGTCAGTTTCACTTTAATAACTAATTGTGGGGAGGTTCTTGAGCCACGAATAGAAGAGAGTGCTTGCTGTTGCACCAGCATCATAGTGGGTAGGTACCTACACTATTTATATATCTAATAAAAAAATCTGAAATCCTACTTAATACAGATAAATTCTCAAAACTTAAAATAGATCCCACTGAAAAAATTCCAAAACGAAATAAAATCATTCATTAAGGATAGTAAAATCCTATTTTCAGATATTAACACTTTTTTCATAACTTCCATGAACCCACGCACCCCTGTTTTATATACTTCACCAAAAATACATGAAATTGATTGCCCGATGCGTCCAATAGTATCTTATATTAAAGCTCCTGCGTATAAATTATGTCAGTATTTGAATAAGAAATTACCCACCTTAATTCAATTCAATCCGGAGTCTAGCATTAAAAATTCTATTCAGTTAGTTAATCATCTTAAGAATATCAAAATTCCTTTAAATGCTAAATTAATTTCATTTGACGTTATCAACTTATTTCCTTCCACGCCAACTCAAGAAGTTAAAAATATTGTTAAGGGATATCTAGAAATGAACCCAAATTTAACAACTCAAGCAGTCAACGAAACAATGTCTGCCTTAAATTTATGTTTGAAACAGAGATATTTCAAATTTAATAATATAATATACAAACAAGAAGACAAGTTCACCGTTATCGCCTTTGTTGAGTGAAATTTTCATGAATAACTTAGAAGAAAAAATGTTCAATGCTGATAATAATTTAATTACTAACGTTTCATTATGGAGGCGTTATGTAGATGATATTTTTTGTATTTGGACCGGTACAGATAGGCAGTTAGATAATTTCCTTAAATATATAAATACTTTGTACAACTCCATTCAATTTACAAGAGAAGTAGAAAATGAAAACGGTATCTTGAATTTCTTAGACGTTCAGATTGCTAGGAATTTGAATTCTGTTACATTCAACATTTATAGAAAACCAACCTTCACAGATACTTCAATTCACAGCGACAGTATCAAACACAAAAAAAAACACAAAAGTCAGTGCTTTTTATTCGTTCATACATAAGTTGTTCACTTTTCCATTATCGGAAACAAATTTTCAAGCTGAAGTTAATACAATTAAATTATTAGCCACTAATAACGGTTACAATGAATGTCTTATCGACAAGCTCATTGGGAAAAAACGAATAAAGTATTTGTTGCATTCAATATATTGAATGCAACAAATACTTTATTGTATAGTGGGGTATACCCCACGCAAACTATTAATGAAGAACAAAAATACTTCCCAATGAATTATGTGCCTAACTTGAGTAGCAAAATTTGTAACAGGCTATCGAAAAATAACGTTAAAACAATTTGTACAAATAAAAGAAACCTGAAGTCATTCTTGGTCAATAATAAAGAAAAATCTATAACATCGGAGAAAACAGTGGTGTTTATAAAATATTTTGCGACGAATGTCCTGCTTTCTATATTGGACAGACAGGAAGGAATATAAATATTCGTGTTGAAGAACATAAAAAAACAATTTTACAAAACAAAAATACCACTGGCTTCTCTGAGCATTGTATAAAATTCAATCACTTCCTGGATTTCAACAAAACCAAATTGTTACATACAGGTAACAACCGAAAGCGCCTTGACCTTCTTGAAATTCTCGAAATAAGCTCCGCCCATAATAGTCAATTACCCCTTGTAAACGAACAAATTGATTTTCAGGTATCACCTTTGCTCTTGTCTGTTTTATAAAATACGATGTAATACTCTCCTGTAGTCAGTCTTGATAATGAGTTCATATTCATAACTTGAAACATGTCGACTTTTCGTTACTGCTAAATACAGTATCTAAATATTTTTTATATTGTGAAACATAAGCCAAGTGTTTTTTTTTATTTTGAAGTTTATACTTTATATATATATATATATATATATATATATATATATATATATATATATATATATATATATATATATATATATATATACACACATATATATATATATATATATATATATATATATATATATATATATATATCTTCTCCATTTTTTATGTATAGATATAGATATATATATATATATATATATAATATATATATATATATATAAATATATCTATTCAATCTTCTCCATTTTTCTTCGTAATATGACAGGGTTATTTACCGCAGATAAACTGAATGGTATCATAATAACCTAGATAATAATCAGTAAAAGAGAGATTGAAATATTTACAGCGGTAAAATTCCAAATCTGATCTATGATACTTACTTTTAATAAATCTCATTGGCATTCGATCAACGTCTGAGACAGGACAAGGACTCTTAAAGTGGTCACATACCATATTTCAATCCATTATTAGTACACTTTAATGATGATGATAATATTTACATAGGAATTCAAACTAGCAGCTGACATATATAATCCAACACACACACACATGTTCTTGTTCGATTATAGAACCATTCTTAGAAATATCAAAAGCAGGTAGTCCACTTCCAAAGCTTGTTTAAACTTAGCACTTCGGAAACTTTTTACTAATATAAATTTTACGAATGCGTACCTATACCCACTTTATTGGACATAATTTAATGAATATCATATTGAAAGAGGTTTGTTTTTACTAAGGAAAACGTTTTAATTCAGGGATAGGCAAGATGTGCTTGAAGTTTTTAAAGTTGAGCTTGTTGAAAAAATTGGGGATTCGTATTTGAAAAACTTAAGCTTTTAATTTCCTGATAGCTAATTGAAACTTTTAAAAATTTTGATTTTGGTGGTGCAAGGTCAGTTAACTACTAGATTTGGTAGATTTTCTAATGAAAATTTCGGAGCTTTCTTTCTTCTTCAGTATCCATGTACAGCTAGAAAATTCTGCATTTCGTTGTTATATATATATATATATAAATATATATATATATATATATATATATGTATATATATATATATATATATATATATATATATATATATATAAATATATGTATATTATATATATATATATATATATATATATATATATATATATATATATATATATATATATATAAATATATAAATATATGTATATATATATATAAATATATATATATTTATATATATTGACAAATAAGTCAACTTCATGCAAATTCCGGATTCACCGAAAATGACATAAAATTTTGATTTTTAAATGGAACACCTGGCTGAAGTATTTTTGTTTCTATGATATATAAAATACAACCATTTGAAACAAATAGTAATGAAAATTTTAAAATCAAACGTCACATAGAGGAAATGTTTTGATCGAAACCAGTAAAGTTTTATTTTTACAAACATTTTGGGACAGACATTAGATATTTGAACGTATCCATAGTCCTCTAGAATAAAAAATTATTTCGAAAAAAAATAAAAAACGGTAACAAATGATACATGGTTGTATTCTCAATGTGTTGAGACAATTGAAGACAAAAAAACTAAAAATTTACCAGGTGTCTCATTTGAAAATCGAAAGTTTATGTCACTTTCGGTGAATCCAGAATTGGCATGAAGTTTGAGTTGTCCAAAAATTCAGTTTTATTTATTCAAATTTCATTCCATTATCTTCGAAAAATTAAATTATAGGGGCGAGCCAACTTCCTTGGACATCCGGCATATATTCATATATATTCAATCTAGTTGATATACATATATATATATATATATATATATATATATATATATATATATATATATATTTATATATATATTTTTATATATTTTTTTATATTTATATATAAATATATATATATATATATATATATATATATATATATATATATATATATATCAGGCGTGGATCCAGGGGAGGGGAACGGGGAACTGGGGAAACGTTCCTCCCCCAAATAGCTCAGGCACCCCTAAAAATTTTCTGCCGCCCCTATAATTTGGCATACTAAGGCTAAAATAATTACAAGATAAGCAAAAATTTAATTTGACTCAATTTCTTGAACAAAGATGTTGAAAGTGCGGATACGGAATGGAAATGCAATAAGGTCAGAAATATTATAAATCTGGACCAATCTTGAGGAGACTGGTTGAACTTGCATTTTTGTACATTCATCACGATATCTCAGTTGAACAAAAAAATGTTATTAATGGTTTTGCAAAATCAAAAACTCACCGTCTATGTCTCTAATATCACTAGTGCAAATGGATGGCAATTCAAATAGCATTTCTTTATGGCTTTTCTTTGATTTATTTACTTTTCTGTTTATCTATTTTTCTTTGACTATTTTATGAAGAGACCCACATTTGTTTTCAATGTACATAGTAATTTCAAGAATTTCCCTGTTTTGAAATAGAACCTTTTTAAACTTCCAAATTGTATATAAATTTATTCGTTTTTATTTTTCTTGTATTATTTACTTCGGGAAAAACATAATAATTCGAGTTACTTTATGACATTTCCTTTTTATAATATTCTCCATTTTTTGTAGCTCACATATGTTAATTTCTAAAATCAGAAGTCAAACTAAATCAGTGTAAGCATATCCTTATGTTTAATATCTATGAATACAGTTGCTAAATAATATTGCGAATTGTGTTTTGATTGGGAGCTACTCGATTTACCATTGCCTATAATACCAATACCTTTTGGCTTTTGAATATCTAAAAGTTTCCCCCCAAAAAGTCGGGCAATGATCCGCGCCTGATATGTATATATATATATATATATATATATATATATATATATATATATATATATATATATATATATATATATATATATATATATGAAGTGAACTAGGACATTTATTTGAAACTAATCAAACAAACCTCCTAGCGGAGCTGGTTATAAGAGTTCACGAAGCATCGAAATATCAACATCTACCCCAGACGGTAATTGTTCGAAATGTTAATTTGTTTATCACAATCGATGGAAATTGATAGACAGACTGTTTCGCCCTTATCGGGGCTCATCAGTATCATCCATCCACCGAGAGTGATAACCAAATCAACATTTCAAACGGTCATACATATTTCTTCTAGTAACTCCATGACATATAAATATGACACAGCGCCACCAGTCGGAAACAATTGAACCACATCTTTCAGAATAGAAGAAAACATTTCGGCAACGAAACTCTTACGTCCTGACACCCGAAGGTGGTTACTATAATCGCTAAGCAAGAGTATATTATAACCAGCTCCGCTAGGAGGTTTGTTTGATTAGTTTCAAATAAATGTCCTAGTTCACTTCATTCTATTGCCACGAACGTGTGTCGTTAACACGAAGAATTCTGTTTTCCATTCATTGCTACCTGTAAAAGGTATAAAATTGGAGTGCTTGTTACTTGCGGCGTGTGAATGTTGAATTACATCAAAATGGATGTATCAACTTTACTCTTGCTTAGCGATTATAGTAACCACCTTCGGGTGTCAGGACGTAAGAGATTCGTTGCCGAAATGTTTTCTTCTATTCTGAAAGATGTGGTTCAATTGTTTCCGACTGGTGGCGCTGTGTCATATTTATATGTCATGGAGTTACTAGAAGAAATATGTATGACCGTTTGAAATGTTGGCTTGGTTATCACTCTCGGTGGATGGATGATACTGATGAGCCCCGATAAGGGCGAAACAGTCTGTCTATCAATTTCCATCGATTGTGATAAACAAATTAACATTTCGAACAATTACCGTCTGGGGTAGATGTTGATATTTCGATGCTTCGTGAACTCTTATAACCAGCTCCGCTAGGAGGTTTGTTTGATTAGTTTCAAATAAATGTCCTAGTTCACTTCATTTTATTGCCACGAACGTGTGTCGTTAACACGAAGAATTCTGTTTTCTATATATATATATATATATATATATATATATATATATATATATATATAATATATATATATATATATATATATATATATATATATATTTGAATTCTTGATTTTTACCTGTTTATCGTATTCATTCTAAGAGATATCAATTATTGGTATAACAGGTTTATTTCAAACATTACATTTTAAAATTAAAATTCATTGGACGTTTCAATGGAGTTTCCATCTTCATCAGCTAAAATCGGGATAAAATACAATTCAAATGCCTAAATATAAAACATATATACACATACACTAAAATAAAATACAGTGTTCGCTGTATGCGAACACTGCACTGAACAAACACAAACAATCAGAAAGACATGATTTCAATTACGATGAAAAACACATACTAACTATAGAAAAAACCTAAAATCACGCGAAATCCTTGAAATGATCTTTATACAGAAGAACCAAGACAACACAGTTAACAACAAAATAGATATAAAGGGCTTAAGTTCGATATATGCCCCATTATTGTAATACATGAGCTCTATACGCATGAACGATTATACATCGGTTAAACAGAGATTCAAGAGTCAAGTAGTATTGTGACAACTACCGACGAACATTCTGGTGAGATACAATTGATTTTATTTTATTTTAGTTGTATGTGTATATTGGTTTTATATTAAAGCATGTGAATAGTATTTTAACCCGATTTTAGCTGTTGAAGATGGAAACTCCATTGAAACGTCCAATGAATTTTAATTTTAAAATGTAATGTTTGAAATAAACCTGTTATACCAATAAATGATATCTCTTGGAATATATATATATATATATATATATATATATATATATATATATATATATATATATATATATATATATATATATATATACCTAAACCTATGAAACTACAGAGAGTCTACTTATCGTCTATATATTTTTAAGCAATGAAAATTGTTTTCAACATATAAATCTGTAATTAAACTAACTCTGGTTTGATACACTAAACATAATGGGTAATTCGATACCGGATTCAAATCAATGAATATTTGGTAAGCCTGCAGGTGGTTTTAGTGTGAAAGTTGTTTGGAAATCAATTAATTTCTAAAATTGATTATCGAATGTTATAAGAGGATTAAAATTCTTTTCGTTATTCCAAAAACAGAACAAAAACTAATCGCCAACAAAACTCCATCAAATTATTATTCATCAGCTAACCGGTATTGCACAGCCACCTCTACTTTTATAGCCAACTTCTTTTACATTAAAATATTATTGGAATATTATACCACAGTTTACGATAATTAATCCATTATTTTCGACCCATTGTCGATTGTTCGTGAAAGCCAAGCATTAATAAAAATTGGTTCACTATTTAGATTAGATCAATTAAAATGTGTTTTATGTTCGCATTACTCCACACATTAAATCCAAATGTCGAACAATTAACACAGTATAAAGGAGTAGAAAAGAAAATAATTAATAATATTCTTATGTAAATCAGTGCATGTGAAATTAACCTACAGAGAATTTGGTTATTAATGTCAGTTTTTTCTAGCGGATTATTTCTAAAATAAGCAAATGAGTCAAGTATATTCTCACGTTTTTGAAATTTGTATGTTCAGTGGTTTCAAAGATCATTTGGGACAGGATTTTAAATAGATAACTATGAAATTAAAATAGAAGAAATCTATCTAATTATCATAATAAGACAATCTAAATTGCGGATTGAATATTTCATCGCAAATCCAAACTCATTAAAAAAAAAATATATATATATATATATATATATATATATATATAATATATATATATATTATATATATATATATATATATATATGTATATATATATATATATATATATATATATATATATATATATATATATATATATATATATATATATATATATATATATATATATATTTATTCGAATTGTTGTTGCCTGTGATCTATTTTTAATCTCTTGATAATTATTAGCAATAACAGGCTGGTTGAATCTTAAAAAACTCGATTTTATTAAAAAGTTGACGTTTCAATACCACAATTGTGTGATTGTCTTCCGTATCAGAGGATTTTGATTGTTGTACTATTTTCATCTTCAAATTTTCAATCCAATGCTTGGCTACGCCGTTCTGATGAGGACCAAAGAGTCCGAAACACGTGTCAACGGCTGCTTCCATATAAACGTACTATACCGATAATTCTACTCCACATCTTTAATGTTTTCCCATGACTAATTTCTTTGTTGTTAGATAAATAGTACCCTATTATTTTTATTTTCAAACATTACGTAGGTAAAGGTTTCTTTGGTTTCCCTTACCATCTAATGATAACTATTTTGAATGTTAATATTAGACTGAATAGCATATAATAAATAATTAGCAAGACAAAGCAGCCTTGTCTTTTCAAAAAAATTTTCAAATCAATAAATGTCAAAGAAATTTCAATTACGAATATCGTAGTGAAACGTCAACTTTTTAATAAAATCGAGTTTTTTAAGATTCAACCAGCCTGTTATTGCTAATAATTATCAAGAGATTATATATATATATATATATATATATATATATATATATATATATATATATATATATATATATATATATATATTCCTTTTTTAAGTAATAAAATATTTCATATTTTAAATCCACACGATATTAAAGTAGCCCATACTGCACAAAATCAAATTAAACAAAAATATTCTAAATTAAAAAGTAAAACAGCTCTTCCGCAAAAATCTCATGTTGTTTATAGTATACCCTGTAATAATTGTAATAAATTATATATCGAAAAAACATTTCAAAATTTAGAAGAAAGATTAAAAACACACAAATACACCAAAACACAAACCACAGCACTAATAAAACCTAAAAACAATGAGAATCATAATTTCAACTTTAAGAGCACAAAAATTTTAGAAATAGAAAAAGATCAAAAACGCAGAGAAATTTTAGAAATGTAACATATTCAAAAAAATTTAAATAAAGTAATAAATGATAAAACAGATATTAAACATTTAAGTTCAATATACGCTATTTGATTCTTTAATTTTTCTAAGAAACAACATAAATCAAAACAAAACAATTCAAAAAACAAACTCTAACCATAACAACTCATCTTCTTAGACAAAATCTAAACATCTAGAATTTTCAATTTTTCTAAAAAGAAAGTATAGTTTAGAACATGTGATCTCCAAAATTACAAGTAATTTCTTTTTAAAGACAACAATCAAATATTTTAAACCTATTTTGTACATTACGTGGGTGAAGGTTTCTGTGGCTCCCTTCTCATCTAATATCAACAGACCTGACTGTTGATATTGGACTAAATAGCACGTAATTAATAACTGAAGACGGCCACAGCCGTAATAAAAATTTTTTGAATAAAAGATGAATAGTACCCTATTCTTTGACTTTTCAAAATCAAAATAATTTGAACCTATTTCGAACATTACGAGGGTAAAGGTTTCTGTGGTTTCCCTTACCATATAATAATATCAGATTTGAATGTTAATATTGGACTGAATAGCACGTAATAAATAACAGAGAACGGCCACAGCCGAAAAATTTTGATGAAACATAGAAGTCTTTTTTAATTACCTATTCAAATTTTTTCAAATCAATAAATGTGAAAAAAAATTCAATTTTTCAAAAGTTTTGAAAAAGCCACGAATGTCGTGGAGATACGTCAACTTTTCAATAAAATCGAGTTTTTTGAGATTCGCCAAGCCTTTTATTGCTAATAATTATCAAAAATTTGAAAATAGTTCACAGGCAACAATAATTCAAATAAATAGTTATATATATATATATATATATATATATATATATATATATATATATATATATATATTATATATATATATAATATATATATATATATATATATTATATATATATATATATATATATATATATATATATATATATATATATATATCTATATCTTCTTCATACGAACATTGTGGTATATATGTTCTCAAATAACATTATGGATTATTCGATTTTTTAAATCTTAAATGGCAGGAAGGTAGTAGTGGAACATTATTTTGAAGGTATTCCAATTATCTTCACAAACATGCCTAGGTATATATTTTTTTTCAGTTCTGCGTTGAAATGATTTCAGAACTCCTAGAAGTGTGGATGAAATAAATGGAAAGAAAGCTTTTAGTGGAATTTTCATTAATGGATATTAATTTTTATTGCCATTTATTCAAAAATAAGGGTTATTTGAAGAGTGTTATTTATAACAGAAGATGCCTTTTTAGAAGATCTTTACCACCGAATAGTATGTAGTGAAATAACATCAAATGTTATTTCACAAATTTCTGAACGCACATTTCATTACAGTTTGATATAAAGGGGTTTTTACATTAATTCCAACATAAAAAAAAATTACCACATTTGAGAAGCGAATGGAAACACCTTCAATATGATGTACCACTTGGCTGCACAAGCTATTCAAGAATTATTAAGGGGTTGCGGCGATGTTTAGAAGGATGAGTCTAAATATATGAACCAAAATATGTCCTACTCAAAAGTGAAATTGACCTCTCTCGAGGTCTGCAGAAAAATCCCTACCATTAAAATATTTCCATGTGGTATGTTTTAAATGCGCCACTACGTATATAATATGTTTGTGTAGTAGATGTTGGCTCTATCACGTGAAAATCAAAGAATCCAAAAGAAAAAAATATTTCCCCCAAAATTCCTCCTAAACAATTATTGATGATTAGTTATAGGAATTTTAGAAGAGTAAAATATAAATAGCACTGAAGAAATTATTTCTTCTTCTATATATATATATATATTTGAAATGAACAATTTATTGCTTAATTATATGTTAATGTCCTCATTACAAGAAATATATCAAGACCTGAGAACGAATAATAAAACAATTTTAACTGAGCACAGTTTTTATGATATTAAGTTGGTTCACTAATTGAAACAAGTTTTTAATATCAAATTTATAGGAAAATTTGCCTCAATTTGGACTGACATTTATGAAGTGTCAAATTTATTGCAAATCCTGGAAATAATCATTTCAAACGAATTAACCGGAGCTATTTTTTGACGGAAATCTATTGAATTTATTCGACAGTCAGACAAAATAAATAAAAATAACATTTCCTGTTGTCGCTATGCCCTCCAATACTGCATAAGTTGGTTCTCACGATTTGAGTGTCGAGCTGTAGCAAAAAAATCCATTCAACTTCTGCATACGATTATGAGCAAGTTCGAGTCGCGGTTTTTGACCGGAATTCCTATTTCTTGCGAATTATAAGATCTTCTAAGAACTCGCATACATCGAAACCTCATTAGTAGAAAATCTATATCCGGGAATTCACTACGGCAATAAAAAGTAGCAACTTTTTAGTCAACCTAAGCATTTTATCCCTTTCAGGGCAACTGGTTAGCGAGGAAGACCACAGTTTGTCATGAGTAAAACTCGTTGGTTATTTCAGTATACCAGTGTGTTTTCTGAGTTGTCTAACATAGCAAAATTTGACATGTTCATCGAAGACAGACCGAAATAAGTCGAAGCGCGTATAACGTGCATTTGTTTACTATATAGTTGGACACTATTCAGAGGATCTGCTGAAACTGTGTGAATTTGTTATTTTTATTTATGAGTGGTGGAAAAATAGCTCCAAAGTTATTTACTTATATCTTACTTATGCATTTTCATGAATATATTGAACGTAAATGTTTCCTTTCTTTCGAAATTACTAATTTTGTTGGGGTCTCCTGAAGTGACCACTGGGCACTTACGTAATCGTGTTATCTTATTTTAGTTCTGAGGCAACAAGTTTGGAGTACCTACCTACTAAATAGGCTTGCCAATTTTCGAAAGGACCAACCCGGGAATTTTTTTTAAGGAGTTTAGTAGGGAGGGGGTTGAAGAAAATGTCAATAATCAATTCATTTTTAATTTATATATACTCTGCTTCTAATATTTGACAGTTTTTACCACAAAATCATAATCATTAAAAATCGAAGTTTGATTAGTAGAGCGCGGTTACGTTTAATTTTTAAAAAAATGAAGAAATTAGTCACCCCGGGAAGTCGGGAGGTTGACCATTATTACCGGAGTCATCCGGGCAATCTGGGAGGGTTGGGAACCCAATAACTGAATATTTAGAAAATCTTCATGCAGGTGAGTTCTATGATTTGGAAGAAATGTTCAGCGTGCAAATTAGAATTGTGTTTGAAACATGACAAAAACTGTTTCATGTTATATTACGCAAAATAGGTTATATTGTTTGGTTATATATTCCTACTGGTTATGTGGCGTGACCACATACTGCAGGATAATCCTTGTGTTTTTTTATCTTGAGATTTGTTTCATTTTTTTCGAATATCTCGAATAAACCATTATCAAACCATACATAATATTTGTTCCACAAAAAAATGATTTGTGCCGCAAAGGGTTATCTGATGTGGGGGATTGTCTCGCTGTGTCAATCACAAATTAAAAATATCTTCTCACCCAGTAATCTAACCACAATTTATCATCAAATCATGAAAAACATACATTTGAAAAATTATCAAACAACTTTCCAAGGGAGTTGGTTACATGTATTCTACGACGAAAATTCTACATTCACAATCCAACGGTGAAGATTAAGCTGCACTGATGAAATCTAATGAGATCGAAACAGTTGTATACAGATTTTGAGTTGGGGTGACTTGGCAATTTCTATAATATACAATTCTCATGGAAAGATGGCAGTTTTTTAAATTATTGAAGAATTTTCCTTGTTCAGTTTATGTTATATAATTTTTCGTCATCCCATACTGTTATTTTGATTTAACGGTATTCAGATGACAATTGAAAAGTCAGTGTTAACGGCCGCCGGCAGTTATAATATTATAACGGCCGGCGGCCGTTAAGAAATCACTTGTTCGAATATTTATTTCAAAACATCATTCTGCTTACAATAACAACATTTAAATCTTGGTCCACATCGAGTTGGGAGAATAAACCTCAGATTTTCATTTCGCATATGCTAATAATACATCTTCATTAACCACCTTTACATTCTTGTTTTTACGCCACATTTCAAAATTTTCATATTCTTTTTGATATCGCTCTTGAGTTATTTTCGGCAGTTAATCAACAGTCGCTGCACTGCACATGATTCTCCCAATATTTCTAAAGGAATTTGATTTTGTTCTTCAATTTCATCAATTTCATCCACGGTCGTCGTTAAAGCGAACTTGAGAACACAAAAAACTGACGTTGTTTATAAAACTGTCAAACGGTTCCATGACAACAAAGTGCACGACGTTGGGATTTTTCTTTAGAATTGCGAGGTACGGGGTTTTTTTCTTTCTTCGGAATCAAAATATAATCTTTCAACGGGATTACGAAAAATTTTTAACGACACACGGCCGATACGCAAATAACGGATTCGGTTAGTTATAATCCTCGGCTGCGCCTCGGATTACAATATCCAACCTCATCCGTTATTTGCTACATATCGGCCTTGTTACGTTAATCATGATGAACATAAACAAAACTTGATTTTACTATCTTTGTATGTCTTTTTGAAATATTTGAAAATATGTACTGGTATTATAATTTTGGTCACATAACCATCAGCGGACAGATCCAGTTTGGATCTAAAAATTATGTCTTTTATATAGGCATTTTCCCTCCAGAAAATTCTGGTGGAGTTATAATAGATAATTTCCAGAGGGAAAAATACATCAAAGACTCATTTGCAAAATTGGTTTTCCAACATGATAGTTTAGAAGTTCTTGGAATACATTATAGTTTGAATATATCAAATAAAGGGGAACAAATCAAGTCAATCTGGTCGTTAAGCAATACATCGAGTTCGAACGAATCTATATAATTCAATCCGGCTTTTTTGACAAGTTGTACATAATTCAGAAATGATATATTTGTGAAAACGGACAGTGGTTTTTGATTGAAAATGTTTTGTTTTAAACGATCCACCAGTTTGACCAATACACACTCCTTTACCTAGAGCACAAATCAACTTGTAAACTCCTCAAATTTCAAATTTTGAAGTGACATCTTTGGAATTGAACCGAAATCCTGAAAGTTTTGTTTTAGGTTCAAAAACAATTTTATTTTTCACTTGTATATTATTTGTTGATTTTACCTTAGATACGGTTGCTATCCGTGTCTCTCTTAGTGTATATAAACATTTAAGCATTTCTCTTCTTAGTGTATATAAACCACTTATGTCAAGCTATCGCACCGATAAAATGCGTCTTAAAGGCGCGTTTTCCTCCACTTTCGCCAGTCGCCGACGACTGCGACTGAGTAGCCGCGACTGGTAGTAGCTGCGACCTATTCATTCAGGCGCGTTTTCCTCCACCTTCACCAGTCGCCGACGACTGCGACTCGCTAGCCTGCGACAATCAGTATTTGTCCCTCGTTCTGGTCTGTTCAGCACAAGAAAAATGAATATTTCAAAAAAATCATTAATTGCAATGTTATTAAATAATCAAGTGCAGGAGGAAAACCTGCTTCTCATGTTAACGTTAGAATTTGAGAAACAGAGAAGCGAAGAATTAGCAATGTTCCGAAATAGACGATTGAAAGGATTTCAGGCAATATTAATCCAGAACCACCTGACAGATAACGAAACAGAATTTAAAGAGTTTTTCCGAATTTCCTGGCATCTATATAACTACGCAAACTAAAGGCGCGTTTTCCTCCACTTTCGCCAGTCGCAGACGACTGCGACTGAGTAGCGTCGACCAATTCGTCAAGACATCTCCAACGCATTTTAAATCATCCTGTTTTCCTAGCCGCTACTCAGTCGCGACTACCAGCGTCCGGTCACCGTTCGTCCAGTTGCGAGTAGCTGCTCATATTCGGAAGGGGTGCCGCGATAATTCGTCGACGAAAGTTAGTTTGCGTAGTTATATTGGTGCCGGGAAGTTCGGAAAAACTATTTAAATTTTGTTTCGTTATCTGTCAGGTGGTTCTGGATTAATATTGCCTGAAATACATCCAATCGTCTATTTCGGAACATTGCTAATTCTTCGCTTCCCTGTTTTTCAGATTCTAACGCTAACATGAGAAGCAGATTTTCCTCCTGCACTTGATAATTTAATAACATTGCAATTAATGATTTTTTTAAAATATTCATTTTTTTTGTGCTGAACAGACCAGAACGAGGGACAAATACTGATTGACGCAGGCTAGCGAGTCGCAGTCGTCGGCGACTGGCGAAGGTGGAGGAAAACGCGCCTGAATGAATAGGTCGCAGCTACTACCAGTCGCGGCTACTCAGTCGCAGTCGTTGGCGACTGGCAAAAGTGGAGGAAAACGCGCCTTAACTTTCGTCGACGAATTATCGCGGCACCCCTTCCGAATATGAGCAGCTACTCGCCGCTACAGAGTAGCGGCTAGGAAAACAGGATGATTTAAAATGCATTGGAGATGTCTTGACGAATTGGTCGACGCTACTCAGTCGCAGTCGTCGGCGACTGGCGAAAGTGGAGGAAAACGCGTCTTTATTTGCTGACGACACCACCCTAATATGCTCGGGTAAATCATACGATACTCTACCTAAAGTTGCGGAACAGGAAAAAACGAGGCAAAAATCTGGTTCACAAGAAATGAACTCAAACTAAATGAAAAATAAACTCAAAATTTGATTGTCTCTTCAAATCCTCTTTATCAAAGAGGGCAGAATATTTCACTATTGGGTATTAAAATTGATGATCGATTAAATTGGTCTAGCCATGTGGAATATGTGCTTGGCAAATTATCTACTGTCCTATTTGTATTGAGGCAGCTCAAACCTGTTACTAACATGAACGTTCTCAAGATCACATACTTTTCTCTTTTTCATTCGGTAATATCCTACGGCATTCTTCATTAGGGTAACTCCAGTAATGCAATAAGGGTTTTCAGATCACAGAAAAAGGCAATAAGAATCTTGGCAAATCTTGGCTATAGAGATCATTGTCAACGCCATTTTATTGAACTAAGCAGAATGCCACTTCCCACCCTATATATATATTCACAACCTTACTGGAAGTACATAATAACACATTTTCTAAGCACTGAGATCTACACAATCACAATACCAGATCGACTGACTTGTTTAAATTACAACGGAACAGATTAGTAGCAAGTGACCAAAACTTGCTGAATCTAAATTTATACAATACTCTAGATAGATCACTAAAGCTCCTAGAAATAAAAAAATTTAAAACAACAATCAAAAGATTTCTACTAGAAAATTGTTTCTGCAGTGTATCGGAATACCTTCTAAAAGCCAATTTTCTTAAAGCCTAGACTACAGGGTGTCTGCCAGTATTTCTTTGTCGCTCATGTTAAACATATGATTTTATTTGTCCTTCATTTGTTCATCAATGTGATCTTTCAATTTTGGTACTGATGTGTTATATCTTTTATCTTATATTTATTCTTGTTAAGTTATGTCATTTTAATGTGTGACAACTATTGTACTGTTTATGACAAAATCTGACCTGTCATGAACATTCTTATATGTTACGTGGTTAAATAAATTATCTATCTATCTATAAATACACTTATTATGCCCTAGGACGTTATGAGCAGGCATTATGGATCATAATGCCCGCTCGTTGTACGACGAGAAATAAAGCAACTTCCATTGATTAAATATAGTAGAACCCCGATTATCCGTGCTCCACGGGACCAGACGAGGCACGGATAAGTGAAAAGCAAGGATAATCCGAACATTCATTTGTTACATGTAACATACATACATATTATGTATGTATATATGTATACTCAAAATATGACAGAAAAAAAAATTCCCATTAGTTCAAACTAAGTTTATATGTATTGCATAAAAAGATAACAGAACAAAAAATATAATTCTACATAAGGTAAAAAAGTAAACTACACAAAATAAAAAAAATAAAAACTCTAAATCATAGGTACATAATGTTAATTTGCGTTTAAATAAAGCGGATATGGTATTTTATGTAGCGTTTGAAAAAAAGTCAGTCACCTTGGTCTGTGTTAAAATTTTTCGATCTTTTTTAATTGTCTGACGTATTCTGCGCAAGTTCAAAATGTCTGTAAGGTCCAAAGATTTTCGTTGCTCAAAATAATCTAGTAGAACGTTGGCAGCTTTTCAGCCTCTCGGTTAGAAACTCTTTTGATTGATACCGTCCCATCATTTTCTTCGTCTTGACTATCATTTTCGGATGAATCAGGTTGTGACGTACCGGGCTGATTCAAAACTTGTACGACAATATTGTCGTCATTGAAGAGTTGATAACCTGGCTCATTTTTGTCAAACTTCGATATTATAGTATCTATGCGTCTCTCTCGCGGCGCGCCATATAGAGAGTTTTGGTCGAGTGATTTTGGTAAACGTTATTTCGATAGAACTTCAAAGACACAATCATAGCACGGATAATCCGCAGCCCGGGTAATCCGCATACGGATAATCGGGGTTCTACTGTACTTCATAATCCTTGTCGTATACGACTCTGGATTTCTCCGGCAATGAATTAATTATTGGCAGCTTTGGCTATATTTTCTATGATATTTTTAGTTAAATTCATTTTCATTTCCATTATTTCTATAAAACTACACAAAGAAAGCAGCAATCACATTCACTAAATATGATGACAAAAATATTCACAAACGTCAAAATATCAACAAATGACATGACTACTATGAGAAGGAAAATGGAAAGTATAGGAGCAATGATTCGATTTTTCATTAAAATAAAACAATTTTTCGTGCATTACTAGATCCTAACGCCCATCGGGCAACGAATGTTACCTTCTAGGCGATAGGATCTATATAACGCACTTGGTACATAAATAACTATTGATATTACATTTAGGTATGACAATAGCAATTTTTCTGTCAATGGACTGAAATAAGTTAAATTAATCTACATATTACTCTGAAATGTATTTGCTAATTGAAGTCTACGGATGACATTTTACGAATTATCAAAAACCAAACTCATTTGTTTATAATTGAGGCAAGAGATATTAAATATTGCTCAATAGATTGATTGTTGTAACTTTCTTATTATACCCTTTGTTTATAGGATTAATCGTAAAATAGTACGTTCCCTTTTTGTTTTCAAACATTTTCAATAATGAGTAAAGTCTGAATAGGAATCGACTTACACCAATTTCAGTTAGGTGACTTCTAAACCACAGTTGAGCGAAAAACCAAAACAAAATTTTTCCGGTTGATGCGTGATGCGAGCGATGTCGTTTAATGTGTTGGTGTTAAGCATTTTGGTGTTCTGTTTGGTACTCCGGTGTTATTTAATACGAAGTCTTTCTTTTAGGTAGGTACGTTTAAAAAAAATGAGAATATTTTCTTAGATTATGCCAGGTTTAATTAGGTCATAAGTCAATTCAGGTCAGGATGAGTAGATTTTATCTATATAATACGAATTTTCATCTGTCGTAATGGAAAATTGATAAATTAGGTGTACCTTATCCCTAATAGATGTCGTTTGAAAAATAGATTTGGATTTTGTAGGATTCTGACGGTGTTAAAAGTCCTCGTTTCGAGTCAACATGAGAGCGAATGTGTGATCATATGCTAATGCTCTCACGTACTTTCCTTACCATTTCACAATTTCGACATAGTGAGAAATTATAGACGCCACCATAGAAGAGAGAGAACATAAACTTTTTCTATGCTTTTACATGCTCCACCTTTGTGTTTTTTGTCTGAAAAGGTTACTATTTACCCATAGAAGTTAGTCCTTGTATTGAGCTACTTTGGAAGTACCAGTTATTTTTTTTTAATGGAGGTATTATGAAGATCGCCTTATTGACAAACGTTCCTCAAAAAATCATTACTACAATACTACATTGCATTGCTTTTTATAATATTCCTGTAATTTACGAAGATATAGCTGAATACAGCTTCATAAACTGATTTCATAGAAGTAAAAAATTGTTTTTCACATCTTAGCATCCTTCCCATTGATGAACTATTTACCCCTACGCTTCCTCTTATTGAATAGAGTATATCACTCCGTGTACCTCAGCAATTCCACTCCTCCTTAAGATTCACTTTGTTCAACAACGGCCGAATTTCCAATAACGCCGTTTTCCTTTGTGTCCCCTTAACACAAGTTTCAGTTGTATAAACAACTGGGTCCGGAAAATCCGTCAGCCATCAAAGGAAAGCCTGAACCGGAAAACCAATGTCTGGGGGAGGGGGAAGGCGAGATCGACTGCTCATGTAAGTTTCATGTAGCGTGTATACACACAAGATGGCGGACATATCAAAGACATGAACGTCCACAAGCTGGCGACAAACGTGAGGCAATTACGTTGCTCGAAACGCCCTCTTTCGTCGCGGTGTTATTTACACGATTGGAGTGGATTTTGAGTCCGGGATGTGGATGAACCAGGGACGTATTGTACTATATTAGGGATATCTAGGAATTATTCGTCTGATGGAAATTCATCTATACTAATATTATGAGGACTTAAACTTTGTAAGTTTGGATGTAGGAGGTAACATCCGAAACTGCTCAACCGATGAGACAAATTTTTGTATCAATAGGCATCTGAAAATAAGAATGCAGCGCCAATGTGGCCAATCGTAGAACTATAAATATTGACATTGGAATATTTATGTTGTATTTGTTGTGTGTTTATTTGTGTTTTTGAAATATAATTTTACCATAAATATAAAGACTTTTCAGGCTTCTTTAGTGAACAAGTGTGTTACTGTGTATGTATTCTCTTTGCTATTGAGGCGGTAGGTGATTATCATCATTTGTTTTGTAGCCAAATTGACAGAAATCTCTAAATTGAGGTTAGATCATGAGATGAATATCTTAATTCTCTGATTGACTCGTTCAATATGTACTCTAGCAGCAGCTATTTTGGCATTCAACAATGCTTCTTCTGTAGTCAACTGTTTTTTGTCTTTCAAAAATGGTGGCCTGATCAACTTTATTTCAAACTGCTGACAAATATCATCTATCAAGAAACCTTTGTCCACCATAATAGCATCCTGTGAGCTTTCTAACTTTAAAATTAAGTCACTTTGTTGGAAAATCGTTTTATCAGATGCTCTTCCCCCATATGGTTCATTAATATAAGTAATTAAACCTCCAGGAGAAACACCTGTCATGAATTTCACTGTGTTATTAGATTTATACTGAGAGTAAAACCTGATCCTGCAGCAAAGGCACTTTGGTTTCTGTATAAAAATTTCTGTACAGTATACGATGATTCGAGTATTTTGAAAACTTTCAAAATATTTTGGCATGTTTATCTGTATTTCAGAATATTCTGGGAATCTTATGACACAACTAAGAACTCTACTCATAATGGGAAGCATTTCATGAATATATTTTTGGCATAATTCTTGTGAAATTCCAAATAAAAGAGATAATGTCACATAGTAAGGTCACATTTCAATTTTGTCAATACTAAAACAATACGCTGTTTGATTGTCAATCTATGTGACCGTTGATCACTGTAAACAGATTTACTGTACTGCTTTTACTATTGTATCTAATAGTTTCATATTATTGATACCTGTGAAACTGTTTAGACCACTATCTGTAGTTATCAGATCACACAAAGTAGAGACTTTAGGAGTATTCCTTTTTCCCTTCTACACAAATACGATATTTATCACCAGCTGGAGGAAAAGCATGGAAATTCACATTTGAACATTTCTTTTCCCAGGAAGAACACTGAGGAACTGAACAAAAACGATTCGAACGACTCATAGCTTTCAAAATGATTGCAAATAATGAATATTTGTAAAAAATCACACAAAAACAAACACAAAACAAAGGAGAACGTAAGAACTATGTCAAGATTTTTAGTTATTCTGATTGTCACCAGGCGGCGTAGCGCTTATTTTGATTCGCATATATTTAGAATTAACTTTCAGAGTGGACCCAGGCCATGTTGTCCCGTAAAAAAGAAAAGGCTTTTCGTGGTTCAGATTTTCTACGGAAGAATGCGTTTTTAATGAACGCTGCGTTAACGAGGGAGATATTGTAATGCTTCCTAGAGGTAAATTGAAGAACTGAAAATCAATTTTAGTACTAACTTTAACATATCGATGTATGTCGTTGGGGACTTTTATACAGACCTTCTCCAGTTCTGCATCTTTTCACCGAGAAGAATTTAAATATCGTTTAGCGTTACGGCAGCTTTCGTAAAAAACTCATTCACTCAACCGTTTTTTCTTCGAGTTGTTAAGTTGCAAATTTGGAAGCCTGGATAAGTCCCTTTTTCAAGAAGATCATACATAGGTTGTCTCCATCCTAGAACTTCATTTGAAATACTAATGAAAGGATTGTTGTTTCTGCAAAAAAAATACTTTGTGACAGCGGAAGGCAAGGAGGGTGAGGAGCATCAGGGAGCTTACGTCTACGAGATAGATCGCACGAGACTCAGTCGTCTACCTTCTACTTTATTCTTCTGTTTTGCGTTGAAAAGTGTATTGCTCAAGTTGGGTTCGATTGAAAAAATAGGACCTTAGGAACTCAGGCAAATGAATTTTTAACTAAAAGTGCATCGTGTATTAATATGTTTTTATATGAAAATTAGAAATAATTCATTTCATTGAAAGAAAAATTCGCGAAGTGCATAGCGTACCTACTGAAAAATTACGCTTATATGAAAATTACATACAGGCTCTTGCACCGTTTTATTATAAAACGTCGTTTAACTAATATTGGTTTATGTGGGTTTTAAGACGGCTCAAACGCCGTTTATATTTTGGTGCAAGCGAAAATGTCAAATTAAACTCGGTTTATCATTAAAATTCGTTTAATTATATACAGTGCAAGAGCCTATTAATAATGTAATTTATTCAAGAAAAAAATTCCAAGAGGGCAGAGAGTACTGATAGCGAAGCAGGATCTTATCATGAACTCAATTCACGTACCAAATTTCAATCCTATACCTCAAAGGTTGTGGAGTTGAGAAAAATTCCAAAACTCACGAAAGAATATCTATGTAAATATCGCAGCGCCAGCGGTTGGTAACATTTACTCAAATTTTGATAGTTTTGTAATGTTTCGAAACCAACCCCAAATACCAAATTACAGCTCATTTGACTTGATGGAAACTGCTGGAGATGCCAACATCGGCTAAAAAAATATATATCCATATATACAGGGCTATTCAAATTCGAGTCTATGCATGGCGCTTTTGATAACTGTAAGAGATAGAGGCATGGTTAAATAGGGACAAAGTAGCATATTGAAGAGGTCAATTATATGGATTTAAAAAATCTGATCTAGCTTCTTCATTTCTGGAGTTATACAGGGAAAATCGAAAATTACGAAATTCTTTTTTTTGCCTATATCTTTTAATTTAAGCAATTTTTTTAAACAAATTTTCACTTTGCCCTCGCAAATTTTTCTAGGCTATCCAAATTTCTGAATAAAAATTATATACAAGGTATCGTACAAATTGGGCTACCCTCATTTTTTAATTTTCAAATACGGACCTGTATTTTTTATTGATTTTTTTGAATATCAAGAGTTATGTTTCATATTATCGTAGTATTTTCATCTGAATTACAGAGTGATTTGGAAATATTGAACTATTACCAGTAAAATTTCAGCATTTTCTTAATAAATTTCAGCTGTAGTTTAAAAAAAATATCATAGAATAAGGTATACAATGCCTCGTATAAGTTCAATATTTCCAAAGCACTTTATGATTTAGATAAAAATAAAACGCCAATATCAAACATGACTCTTGGCATTTGCAAAAATGCAATAAAAAGTACAGTCCCGTATTTAAAAATGAGGGTGGCCTAATGTGTACGATACCTTGTTTATACATTTTATTCAGATATTTGGAAAGGCTACAAAAAATTGCAATGGGAAAGTGACAAAATTTGAAACAAATCTTCGTAAAATAAAAAGATATAGGCAAGAGGAGAATTTCGAAATTTTTGATTTTTCCTGTATAACTCTACAACTAAAAAAGCTAGGTCAGATATTTTTTATTCATATAATTGACCTCTGAAATACGCTACTTTGTTCCCATTTAACCGACCCTCTATCTTTTACCGTTATATAAATATATATATATATATATATATATATATATATATATATATATATATATATATATATATATATATATATATATATATATATATATATATATATATATATATATATATATTATATATATATATATATATATTATATACATATATATATATATATATATATATATATATATATAATGATAAGTCTGAAAGGAGTAAGATAAGCTTAGATATATGCAATGATAGTGGACAAGCTTTTAATAACAATAAAGAAATGGCAAATTTTTGTAATGAATATTTCGCTAGCATAGGCACTAAAATGATTGAAAAAATAAATACACCACATGATTTCTCATTAGATAATATTCCCATATATATATATATATATATATATATATTTATATATATATATATATATAGGTATATATATATATATATATATATATATATATATATATATATATATATATATATATATATATATATATATATATATATATATATATATATATATATATATATATATATATATATATATATATATATATATATATATATATATATATATATATATAGGTATATATATATATATATATATATATATATATATATATATTTATATATATATATAGGTATATATATATATATATATATATATATATATATATATATATATGAAAACGACAAAGTTTTACGTAAAATTTGTGATCGATAGAGCAATTCACCCAAGATTTGGAAGGGAAAAATAGGGGAAAATATGACTAAAAGTAGTTAAAATTAATAAAAGTTGTATATACAGAACTGTATACTGTGAATGCCCAGCTGCCGATTTTAGACAAACCGGTCGTAATTTTTCATTTCGGTTCAAAGAATATAAATCACCAATTTTTGAACATATTAAGAATCATCAGATATCTCTACATAACCTTCAAATTACTAATATAGGTATGTAATAAAAGAAGGAAAATTAATATGTTCGAAAGTTTCTTGAAGATGTTTCGCTTATTCTTCAACGTATTACTCATGATATCTACTTGGCGCATTACTTTCATTTAACAACAAGAACGAGTTTCCAATCTCCATCAACCCCTTCTATGCCTCCTGATTCCTTTCAACCAACCCTCATGAAAGGCGGTGGAGAAGCTCCGCACGAAGACAGCAGCACCATAACGAAAAGATTCTATCAGAAAAGATTACTGCGAAAATCAATACCAAGCCTGTTAGTAAGCAAGTATATAATAATGTCGGCAGCGAATAAAATTTGCAGCTAAAGAAGCTTACGAAGCTGTGAATCGAAGTCGCCTGGGGAAGGACTGACGAGGATAAACATTTTTATCAGCCACTTTGTATTCATAGGTTACTGCGATGTCATAATTCTGTCTACACAATCGATATCCTTCAGTCTTATCTGAGGATGAACAGATCGACACGAGGACTTTAATTAAAAAGGGAGTGGGGGTGGGATTAGAAGGATGAGGGGTTGGTTGAAATGAAGTCCTTGAATGTTTCTGCTGAGTTTATTATTATGGATGCTTTCCATTTGGAAATGCCTCGAGAATTATTGTTTCGATGCTTATTTGAGTGAATACTTGATAAAATGAGTAAGTACATATGTATTTTTCTTTTTCACTTGTATATTATTTGTTGATTTTACCTTAGATACGGTTGCTATAAATGACCTAAGGCGTTATGAGCGGGCATTATGGATCATAACGCCCGCTCATTGTACGAAGAGAAATGAAGCAGCTTCCATTGATTAAATACTTCATAATCCTTGTCGTGTACTAGTCTGGATTTCTCCGGAAATTAATTATTCGCAGCTTTGGCTGCATTTTCTATGATATTCTTGGGTGAATTCATATTCATTTCCATTATATCTATAAGACTACACAAAGAAAGCAGCAACGACATTCACTAAATATGATGACAAAAATATTCACAAACGTCAGAATATCAGCAAATGAGATGCCTACTATGAGAAGGAAAATGGAAAATATAGGAGCAATGAACCGATTTTATAATCGATTTTTCATCACAATAAAATAATTATTTCGTGAGAAATAAAATCTTGTATGCATCACGTGCGTTACTAGATCCTAACTCCTATCGGGCGTTATGATCTATATAACGCACTTGGTACATAAAAAACTAATTGAAATAAGACAGGCGTCTGTAGTTCTGTCACATATATCTGACCATACAGTTCAAAAACATCTCCCGATTTCACTGTTGACTTATGAAATATTATTCTAGGAAAAATACGACTAAAAATTGAAAAATATTGAATATGTACCTGTACAAAATAGAAAAAAATTTCTATTTGAATTTTTCCTTACATACAGTGTTTCTCAACCATTCAAGTTCCTGGGCGAAATTTTCAATAATGATTCTCATGCCCTGCATAAAATGTAGGTATACAATAATAATATATTTTGAGTTATTCGGATCTAAAACTTGAACTACGATCTACATTTCAAGTCTTAAAAATTACATGCTACGAGTGGGTTAGGGATCCATTTCATAATATTCCCTCAATTTCGGAGGAAGAAGCCTTCATAGACTGCACGAGTGGCGCCAATTTTGGGCAGGAGTGGATGATGAATTTTCTGCACTACAAGCAAGGACTTTTAGTATTCTATCACCATTTTCAACATCTGCGAAACTGGATTTACTGCGGTGTTAATTTCTAATATAAACCCTTCCTTCGAAAAAATTTGCTCCTCAAGATAGGCCTAAAGAAGTCACTAATAATTATTAATTTTTTTTAATTTGGTGAGTTTTGATTAAGAATATTTTGATTTAATAACGTAATATTTGTATCTTATGACTCAATGTATTTTTTTATATGTTTCTGTGTGCTCTCCTTTGAGTCAATTAATTAATTAATTTTTTATATATTAATTTCTCTTGAATATGCTCCCCCCCTTAGTAGCCCCCCTTTATTAGCCCCCCTTAGAAGCCTCCTTAGTAGCACCCCTTAGTAGCACCCCTTATTAGTCCCCCTTACTAGCCCCCCCTTAGTGTGCGCCCCCCTAGGGGGGGGCGTCCCACAGTTTGAAAAATCGTCATATAAAAATATAAAATTGACAATATTTCGAAAATTAAAAATTTTAGGTATAAATAACAGTTTACAAAGTTACCTTAATTTTTGATGCTTATTACTACTAAATGAGAAAAATGAGGTGATTCTATTTGAAAAAATTGATTTTCATCAGGTTTCTCAATCTCATTTAGGATCTTAATTTTTGAATACCCTGTATGATTAGTTATCCAAATAATATACAAAATCTATTAGAATGAGTCTTTCTCAACAAGGAATCCAACCTACAGTAAGCAATAAGGGCTTCCTTATAGGAACAATTGATGATTATATTAGTACTTGCAATCGTCATTTTTGACATAAAAACTTGAATAATATGTCAAAAACACTTAGACTTAGGTATGAATAAAATCTGCTTAGAATCTTGGGTAGAATTTAATATTGTAATGATATATAGGGTGTCCCATTTAAAATAAGTGACTTGGGGTTCATTTCCGGTATAACCGGAAATACCTTATAGTTGAAAATATTTTAGTATAGGCCCCAAGACATCTAGCCAGTTTTCAGAATTTCAAATTTTTCCTACATTCAGTTTCTGAGATATTGATCTTTATTAAAAAAATTATCACAAACTTTGGAGATCAAATGAATATTTTCAATTAATGTTGTGTATTTTTTATTGAATAAGTGTTGATGATAAAAATGCCAAAATTTCTCTGGAATATATCGAAACCGACAATTAACTAAAATTATATCTATTACCTGATATCAAGTAAAATCTGTCCATTATGAATACCACGCAAAGTGAGTGAGTAAACTGTGAGGAGGACAACAATGAAAATCGATTTGAAGTTATTAATCTGATGGAAGTTACCTGTCGAATTATCATCTATTGCTCCATCCAGCTTTGTGTCCAATACCTTATAACCTCAATCGATTATTAAACAACAATAAACTGCTCTAGACTGACATCACCTATAGATATTATATTTCAAATTCAATATACCAACTTAACCATTTGAGAAACATGTTTAATTAAAATATTATAAAGAGGTCATCATTACGTTAACGATTTATTTAATTATATCGAGTAGCTGGCCGGCTGATTAAATTCGTAAGGCCATAAAATGACAAAAGCTGCACGATCACCGATAATGGCGATCTGATAGACAGGCATCCTCGATTGATTGAAGTTTATCAGAAACGAGAAGTACTCGGAGTGTTTGAGGTTAATTGGATGCTGATATTGATTTCCTAACGGTTAGGTAATAATACGACGATTGTATAGCATGACGAGGTGATGAAACCTCTAGTTACACCCTCGCGTGAATTAGTGTTTAATCTTGAAATTGGAAAAATAGGGATTCCCTGGGGCTAAACAACAGTTTTACATGGAAGCTAACATGGTAATATTATCTAGGCGAGCTTGAAGTGAATATTTCCCTCCTGTCAAAAATCCCATGTAAATGGAATGCAATTATCCAAAATTACAGCGATAATTGAATTGTAGAAAGCGGAAGAGCCCTGCGATAATTGCACTGTAGCCATAGTTTATATTACGGTTATTTATGACAATCTAAGAATTTATGAATTACGTCAGTTTGACAAGTTGAAAGTTTATTCGGGAAATATTCCCTCAAATTACACTCGTGCATCAAAATAACCAGATAATTTCGCATTACAGCGTGTTGTCTTTGAAAAACTGCATTCGGTCATTTTCATATTTTGAATCAAAAATGAAAATGAACTCATGCTGTTTTTTGACAACACGCTGTCATGCAAAATTATCGATAATTTTGATACACTTGTGCAATTACGATAATTATTCAATCTCCAGCAGTTCCCATCTGACATCTAACCAAATGTGTTGAAATTTGGGGTTGTTTTCTAGACAGAACGAAACAGTCAAAATTTGTACCACATAAAGTGAACTAGGAGAATTCTTCAATAATTTAAAAAATCAGCAAAGAACTTTCCAAGGGAGCTGGATATATGTATTCCCCGACGAGAATTCTGCATTCACAATCCAACAGTGAATTATAGAAATCGTCAAGTCACCCCGACTCAAAATCTGCATACAGCTGTTTCGATCAGATTAGATCTCATCAGTGCAGTTTATTTGACTCGGAGACCGGAGTGAATTGACAAATTTCTAATTTTTCCCCAAGAAAAATCGCGATCGGGACTATCTTGATAACAACCCAGAGTGCACTCCACTATACTGGAAACCAAAAATTCACCGCTCAGATCGAAAATGCAGAATCCTGTCGGGAGAATACTTAACTTCCTGGCATGAAATATCTACTCTCAAACTGTGGCGTATGTTACTTGACGATTTTCATAATTCACTGTTGGATTGTGAATGTAGGATTCTCCTCTGGAAATACATATAAAGAGCTCCAAAAAAAGTTTGATAATTTTTTAAATTATAGAAGAATTTTCCTTGTTCTTATGTATTTCAACTACTATTTTAACTAGCCATGGTCAACTTGAATATTTTTCATGATTTAATTTAAGTAGATTCTTCTTGGTATTTGACAATTTTCTCCACTCATAGCTTCTGCTGATTGATTTAGAGGGTTCAAATTTGGTACGTGGATCAAGTTCATGTTGAAATAAAATCCTGTATTGTGGGTTTAAATTTTTTTCTCCTGCGTGCTGTACTTCACCGTACAAATTGGCATCTCCAGCGGATCCTCTGGAGTCAAATGAGCTGAAATTTGTTACCTGGGATTTTTTTCTCGTGGTTTTTGAAATATTGCCGAACTCCACAGTTTCTGCAGATTGAGTTAGAGGGTTAACCCTTTCAGGGCAACTGGTTAGCTAGAAAGACCAGTTTGTTAGTCATGAGTAAAACTGCTAGTTGGCTATTTCAGTATAACAGTGTGTTTTGTGGGTTGTCTAACATAGCAAAATTTGACGTGTTCATCGAAGACAGACCGAAATAAGTCGAAGCGCGTATAACGTGCATTTGTTTACTATAGTTGGACACTACTCAGAGGATCTGCTGAAACTGTGTGAATTTGTTATTTTTATTTATGAATGGTGGAAAAATGGCTCCAGAGTTATTTACTTATATCTTACTTATGCATATTCATGAATATATTGAACGTAAATGTTTCCTTTCTTTCGAAATTACTAATTTTGTTGGGGTCTCCTGAAGTGATCACTGGGCACTTACGTAATCGTGTTATCTTATTTTAGTTCTGAGGAAACAAGTTTGGAGTACCTACCTACTAAATAGGCCTGCCAATTTTCGAAAGGACCAACCCGGTAAATTTTTTTAAGGAGTTTAGTTGAAGAAAATGTCAATCACATTTATTTATTTTTAATTTATATATACTCTGCTTCTAATATTTGACAGTTTTTTACCACAAAATCATGATCATTAAAAGTCGAAGTTTGATTAGTAGAGCGCGGTTGCGTATAATTTTAAAAAAACTGAAGAACTTAGTCACCCCGGGAAGTCTGGAGGTTGACCATTATTACGGGAGTCATCCGGGCAATCCGGGAGGGTTGGGAACCCAATAACTGAATATTTAGAAAATCTTCCTGTAGATTGCTTGTATGATTTGTAAGAAATGTTCAGCATGCAAAGTAGAATTGTGTTTGAAACATAATACAAAATAGGTTATATTGTTTGGTTATATGTTCCTTCTAGTTATGTGGAGTGACCACATCCTGCAGGATAATCATTGTGTTTTTTTATCTTGAAATTTGTTTCATTTTCTTCGAGTATCTCTAATGAACCATTATCAAACCATACATAATATTTTTTCCACAAAAAAATAATTTGGCTCGCATAGGGTTAAAGTTTCGTACATACATTGAGTTTATGTTGACTTAACATCATTTTTTGGTTCAACTCTTTTTCTCAACCGCGCATCATTTCGTGGTGACTATTCCGTTCGAATTGCATCTCGATCTACCATCAGTACGCGATGCACTTTTGCAAATTTTTTTTCACAATAGAGGGTTGAAATTTGATACGTACATTAACTTGATGTTCAACAACGTTTCTTTGTGGTTTCAATTTTATCTTCATCCACGATGCACATCACAATTTTTTTTTATAAAATAAATTATTTTCGTTTTATCGATTCGGTTTGATATTTAAGCGTGATTTTTCAAAATATAATTATATCCGTTAGAATTTCATCTCGACGCGATGCATTTTTCGCGAAAAATACGACCTTTGAGAAGGAGCTCTGCTACTCTCGCGTTTTTTTTTCATTCTCGAACAATCGAAAAACTGGCAACCCTTTGGATTATTTCTTGTATATTGAAAGAGATAAAACTGACTAACAAGATATAAATACTGTTTCGTTCCTCTTTTACTTTCATTTAACTAAAACAACAACTACTTTCAGCATAATATCCCATTGTCTTTCGGATCTTTCCAATCGAATCAACCAAAGTAACTACCGAAAGCAATAAAATTTAAAAAACTGTTCCATTCTCAGATTTAGAAAAAAAGTGAACAAGCTACAGTTGAAGAATGTACGCGGAATAATCCAAAAGCCTCTTCGGCATTTTTTCATCCGTTTCAATAGCTATTCTAAAAGAATAACTTATTGGAGTGTGATGTTTACGTCAGTCGGTCGCTTTGAGTGGACGAGATGGCGCCACCGACTACCAACGACTGACATTCCTCATTTTCATGGAGATTCAAAGGTGGTTCTGATAGAATCTATATTATTCAATTGTGAATAAAAGTTCAGTAATTATTAGGAAGTAACAAATATGGTCTGATGAGATTTATAAAAAATTTCAAGAGCCTACTATATTGAATTCAATTACTACCTTTAATTATAAAATATTAAGCCATGGTTTTGATCAATATTTATTTTTAATTGTATATTATATCTTTATTTCACCTTGGATACGGTTGCTACAAACACACTCATTATGCTCGAGGGCGTAATGATCGGGCGTTATGAATCATAACGCCCGCTAATTATACGAGGAGAAATGAAGCAACTTTCATTGATTAAACACTTCATAATCCTTGTCGTATACGACTCTGGATTTCTCCGGCAATGAATTATTCGCAGCTTTGGCTGCATTTTCTATGATATTCTTGGGTAAATTCATTTTCATTTCCAAAATTTCTATAAGACTACACAAAGAAAGCAGCAATGACATTCACTAAACTTGATGACAAAAATATTCACAAACGTCAAAATATCAACAAATTACATGCCTAATATGAGAAGGAAAATGGAAAGTATAGGAGCAATGAACCGATTTTAAAATCGATTTTTCATTAAAATAAAATAACTTTTTAGTGAAAAATAAAATCTTGTATGCACCACGTGCGTTACTAGATCCTTACGACCATCGGGCAACTTATTCATCCCTCCGGCCTAAGGCCCTCAGTCCGAATGTTTCCCTCCGGGAGTTAGGATCTATATAACGCACTTGGTACATAAATAATTATTCAAAACTCTTTAATTTATCTCCTATCGATTGAAATGTATTGAATGTTGCTACGTAGCTGCAAATAATTTTTTGTATAATTTGGTAAAGTCTGTCCAGCGTTCACGTCATCAATTGTATATGACGTCGATCGAGAACAGTGTTGCCAGACGTGATGAATAATCTTAAACCTAATTAGCTGACCCAAGTTTCAACAAAAGTGAGATATAGAGGTTATTGCGGCGGTTGTCAAACGTGAAAGTAGGTCGAGAGGGTCCGACAACATTGCAAATGTTGCAATCATTACTGGAAATGTTAATTTTTCTTGGGGGATTCATAGGATTTGATATATTATGGAAAGAATATTGGTCGAAATTAATGATCCAGTCACTATTACCACATAACTATGTAAACTCTCTCCCTTTTTATTATATGCCCGAGCTAGCTGAGAGATTGGTTATACAAGGTATTTACTACTTTCTTATTATATATACAAAGAGACTTATCTGTTTTTCTATTTAATTTTCTATCGACGCTTTATTGATTATATTATAGGTGGATTGTATTCTTGTGATTGCCCAATCTTCTCCCCACACTTGGAAATCTTCGTCCCTAGTTGCTTGGTAGTTCTAGCTGCGGTTATATCGTGGCTTCTGTTAAATGTTCCAGCCAAAGTGGTTCTTAGTTCCAATCAAAATGCTTCCTAGCTCCAGCCAAGGTGACTAAAATAATTCTGGGCAAATCAACATACAATCTCAAACTTAAAATCTCCCAAGAATCTCTGTAGGGTATCGATGGCCAATTCAAATTAACATTTAGACTTATCTCAAGCAAAGATGCTAAGAAAGACAGTATATGTTCCAACATTAAACTGAACATGAGATATGACCACGTGAAATTTGCCATCGTTAGCCTACAAAAATCTTGTGTCAAATTGGGAGACTGAAATGAGCAAATAAATTAAAAATATTTCAAATTAAGAAATGTAAGATGATTATTTCAATATTGAAAGATAAATAATTCAATATAGATAAATAAAAAAATGAAATAGCGGAAAATGAAAGAAGGAATCAATTCAGATTTTCAAGATAATGCATTTACACGAATTAATTAGATTTCTTTTCATAACTTACCGTCTATCAGACGCCGCAGATACTTAATAATTTTAATAAACTGAATATTCGTTTAATAGATATTGAATATTATTTGACTCTTAACGATGTTGTATCTTCAACGGATACCAGCCAAAAGAGAACGATGTTTCTCGTACAAATTCGATGCTATCTCGATATTCTCGTCGTAGGCAAGTCATTCCTAACTGGGCGAGTTTATTATTCATCGCTGAAACAAAAGTGAGGTATCACTCCGCGGTTAAGCGGAGAATTCACACGTTACAACTACCCTTTCAGAAAATTACTTACGACAAATATGAATTTTCACAATTTCGAATTTTATTTATTTGGGTAGGTAGCATTGCGTCGTTATTAGCGCATGTCTTTGACGTGAACGCCAAGTCTCGCTTGACAGTATATATTCAAATAAATACTGCAAAAGAAATTTGATATCAATTTAGCCAACTCATCCCAAGGTGAAATCACACGTCATATTTTCAAAAATAACACTATATAAGCAACACTTCAGTTAATTTTTCTCGAAATTAATTGTTGTACAGATAATCGGCTTTGTTTAGCCATCGATTGTAGATTGGCTGTGTTACGAGAGTCATCAATAAAATATATACCTTTTTTATAAAGTAGGTATTTAGAGTAATGTTACGTTGCAGAATTTCAGATATGTGAGTTCTATTTTATAACTACCTGCACTTTGATTTGTACAGAGAGGGAAGCTATGCTAGAGTTTCCTAATCAGAAAAGATAACAAAGCGTCTGCATGGTTGACCTGTTTTAATTATATCAGGCTAGTATTCACTGTCACAAAGCAAAAAAATTATAATAAATTGAATAAATTAAATATTTCATGTTTTTCTCTTCTTCTTGTTACGCATTTCAGTAGCATTAAAATAGATTGGTCCTAGCAAAATTCCACATGCCAAGTGCTTAGAATTTTACAATACCATTTTTAAGGAATAAGTTTTTTTTTCTATAATTTTATGAAGAAGAATTGTGTCTCTTGTATCAATGTCGAAATAACTATCATTCTCTCGTATGTAATCAAGATGAATTGCACCATAAGATTAGCTATTTTCTCAGCTCCTCGGGGACGCTACTCCCTCGCTTACTCCAGGAGCGCCTTTTTAAGCGAAGCGAATAAATTTCTCATATATATGACAAGAAAGGGGCTGATACACCCTTTGCGATCTCTATTCAAAGTGAATTCAACGGAATTGAAAGACAAAATCTTCTGGTCTCCAAGGAAAAATACACCCTATGATTTTGGGAATATTTTACACTGACTATTGCAGAATATGTTTATTTTCTCGGTGTAATTTTTATTAGTTTTCACACTTTCTTCAATGTTTATAATATATTTTACTTGATGAATTTTATATAAATATTTCTTTTCACATGATTTATATTAGCTCCACGTGTATGGATGTAATTTTGACAGAAGTATAATTATTTTAAAAATTTATAAATAATAAGGATCGATGATAATATAAACGTTGTCCTCGTGTTATTACCAGGATAATCAGGATTTAAAAAAATTAGATAAGTTCAGGTTTACTGTCACATATATGATATAGTAAGATTCGAGTCTCGGAATATTATTACTATTTCGTTTTGGGACTGAAAAATAAAAAAAATAATTATAACTAGTCAAAAGAAACTGAAAATACACTCTTCAAGAGCGAGTAGAATTAAAGAGGAGAAAATAATTTATTTAATTTCAAAAAAAATAAATATATATATATATATATAAATATATTAAACAATATAGATAAAGTCATCCCTCATTTTTCCGAAATAAAATTAATTATTTGTAACAATTTAGTTGTGTTTTTTATTAGAGCGTGTTTTGTTCATTATCTAATCTATAATTTCTTATTTCCATAGATTCGAGGGTAACTTGATAACCATAGGAAATTCAACAAGATTGCATACTCGATCTCTCTTCTCCAGAAAAATTCACTGGCGAAAAAAAAAATTTACTATTCTCATTTGTTTTTAAGTTATAAACAAAATCTTGATTTTTTGGTTTTTAGACATATGTGAATATCTTGGTTGTTTGTAAAGTTAAGAGATAATAACTTTCACTTCATTAAAGCCCTTTTTCATAACCCAGTGAAAAGTTGAAAAAAGGCTGGATTTCGAGAATTTGTTTTCCTTCATAATGTAACACCAAAAATCCTTGGATAACAGAACAGATTGTCGAGGAGGGAAGATTTATCAGAGATTTATATAAAGTGAGTAGAACTGACAACACTGTGAAGTTTATTTATAATAAAATGAAAAGAAATCATACAGAAAATATAGTTAATGCAAAAAAAAAATACGTAAGTAATTTAATCACCAATGCAGACAACAAATCGTCAGCCGTCTGGGGTGTTATCAGATCTAATATCCCAAATCGAGATAATCATAGAATACCGGATGTGATATTTGATGAAGAACACCGTTCAATTACAGATCCAATTGATAAGGCTAACAGTTTCAACTCTTATTTTGTTAATTCTGTTAAGGAACTAACAGATAAACTAAAGGTAAATAACAATTTTGGTTGCCAGATGCGAATCAATACTAATCTGATGTTTCTAACGCCGGTTACACCGTCTGAGGTTTTGGATGTTTTATTATCGGTGTCGAAAAAAGAATCATATGGCATAGACGGAATTCCCTGCAGAATTGTTAGACATGTGGAGGAGGACATTGCCTTACCTCTGACGCACCTGGTTAATGAATCATTTCAGCAGAGTCACTTCCCATCTGAGCTCAAGGTGACGGCGATTTCCCCGATATATAAGAAAAAAGACCATACTCAATTAAAAAATTATAGACCGGTCGCTCTTCTATCGGTCTTTTCTAAGGTGCTAGAAAAATTATTCCTCATTCGTCTCACTTCATTTGTTGATCGTTTTCTTTTATTATCTGAAAGCCAGTACGGTTTTAGGAAGAACAAAACTACTCAGGATGCAATTTTGTCGGTATACAACAGAGTTCTCTTAAATTTTGAGGAAAGGAGGTTCTGCATGAGTATCTTCTTCGATCTCATCCGCGCTTTTGACACGATAGACGTGGATACTCTGCTGTTCAAGTTGGAGAGGATGGGTATTCGTGGAGTACCCCTAAATTGGATAAGGTCTTATCTGACTGGAAGGTCGCAGACTGTGAGAATTTCGGAGAGGGGTTCGCAATTTTTGTCTGACAGGGAGTGGTTGCACTCTGGAGTGCCTCAAGGTAGTACACTGGGTCCGATTCTGTTTATATTGTTGATAAACGATTTAGTGGAGTTTTTAGAAGATAGTGCGGTGGTTACGCTCTACGCGGACGATAGTTCTGTGCTTATATCTGCTGCAAGTATAAATGACCTATCTTTGCTGTCAAATAATTGCATCAGCAAAATGAATGAATATTGCTCGATAAATGGCCTTATTCTCAATGAGAGTAAAACAACTCTGTTAATGTTCACTCCAAATGGCACAAATAGGTGCCTCAGTCCATTGGTTAGATTGCCAGGTGCTGAGTCTCTGGGTCTGTCTGATGAAGTGAAGTTTTTGGGTGTTACGATGGATGATCATTTAAACTGGAAAAATCATGTAGCGGTATTGAGCGGTAAACTCTCTTCGTTAAATTTTGCAATAAGGCAACTTAAGAACTATTGTGACCTGAATATCCTAAAGATGTATTATTATGCTTCAGTCAACTCGGCGCTGGAATATGGTATACTTTGTTGGGGAAATAGTACCAATGCGGATTATGTTTTTAAAATTCAAAAGAGAATTGTTCGTTCAATTTTTGGTCTCACTAGATTAACGTCATGTCGTAATTTTTATAAGAGTAATTTTTTAACTGTACCCTGTATGTTTATTTATGCTTGTGTGATCTATATTAAAAGAAATTTATCTTCTTTGGATAGCTGTAGTGATGTGAATCAATATAGTACAAGGAGGTCTACCTCGCAGTTGCTTCATGTTCCTTTTACACGTTTAACTCAAGTACAAAGGAGCTGCAATGTATTGGGTATAAAAATATTTAACCACCTACCCGACAGAATTAGAAAAATCGATAATCTTAGGCCTTTCAAATCAGCTGTTAGATCACTACTTTTAGATAGAGTATTTTATTCCGTTGACGAATATTTTACAGAAGTATTAATGTGATTTTGTGATGTTCTTTTGTTAGTATTTGTAATGATATGTATACTATTTCATTGTAAATACCTGTATAGTTTCACATTAGTATGTGCAATTTTTCTGTTGACACTTTCCCATATTACTTTTATGTAATCAGAGGAAATAAACTTATTATTATTATTATTATTATTATTATTATTATTATTATTATTATTATCATTATTATTAAATGAAATTTCGGTTCTTGATTTTCACTTTATTTTGTTGAACATAACAAATATTTTGTCAAACACAGTGGATTAATCAAACGAGTCATTCAAACTAAAACTTTTGTTGAATTACTCGTCTAATAAAGTTTTATTCACATTATTGATCAAATTTTAGCTCATTTGGCAGAAGATGCCAATATGTACTTGGAAAAACCATTTGAAATGTATAAATATAACTTCAAAAATTCCCTTCATTTCATATCATTTTCAAATTTTCCAAAGTTCTGGTAAATTTGAACGAAATAAATTAAATTTCCTAGTCTCTAATGCAAATTGGAGAACTCATTCATCGCGGTTTTTTTCTACCCCAACCGCAGACAGACGGAATGCAAATCACCCTTTCATTCGAAATACCTGGCTACTTGTCAGAATCCGAGTTTAAATAGGAAACTGCACTTAATATGCGAATATACCATTCAAAAGAGATGGCGTGCATCACACATTTGTCATTAACCAGTTCACGATTTGACACGGCGCCTTCCTATATTTGACAGGTGTATATGAACGAGGATGAAGCTTGTCACCCCGAAGCAGGAATGGACTCATAATCGTATACGTACATCAATTTGAAATTCCAGCAATTGGATTAAGCGACGCTCGATAAAATTCAAGAAATAATTTTGAGAAATATGGTAAATTGTCACTTCGAAGTTAGTAGACAATGTGTGATAATACGTTGATTTTTGAACTTCCCACCAATACCTTAAAAGTTGTCTGAAATACGATTGGGCTGAAAATTGGGAATCTGATGCAAATATATATATATATATATATATATATATATATATATATATATATATATATATATATATATATATATATATATATATATATATATATATATTTATATATATATATATATATATATATATATATATATATATATATATATATATATATATATATATATATATATATATATAGGTATATATATATATATATATATATATAATATATATATATATATATATATATATATATATATATATATATATATATAATATATATATATATATATATAGGATTCATACATAAGTATAACAAATTCATTTGGAAAATTGTGAGTTATTTGAATTTTCACAAGGATATCTACGTGATAGCAGGGTTTGACAATAAAATCTTAATTATCTATTGCAAAATTGAGAAAATTTTAAAGGAGAAGTTATTCTACAACTTGATGTCACTGCTGTTTGGATTATCTTCAGTTGTACAAGAAATTGTATTGATGATAACAGACACAATTTTAACTTTGTAATGCAGGATAGCATACTGCGTTATCACGTGCGGCTAGAGCCTCGCCTCTAGAACATTCACGACTAGAACCACAATGATAGTTATAATGATCCTTATTTCATTAAAAACTAGTGATAAATGAATGAAATTCTTAATAAACTTGCAGAATGTTCTATCTTTTTTTTTTTCGGAGAGGGGAAAATCTGCAAACAGATCTCCTACGCGATGTTTAGGAGTATGTCGGGATCAGGGTTGCCAGATTTTTCAGAGCCGTGTCGAACTTTAGACGCTGATTTGTCGCCCAAAATCGCAACCGTGGTTGCGACATGTCGCAAACGGGGAGAAATTGGCAACAAGTATTTTTGCATATAAAATTCACTAATTCTAGCAGTTATTTCATACATGTTCTGCTTCTAAACTGTCGCCCAAAATCGCAATAATGATTTTTTTCGACATCCGCATGAAAAATACTGCACCCAACATATTGCCTACTCGTCCAAAAAAAACAATAGTTGGTATTTTCGGGACTTTTTACTTAAATAACTCTTAAAATCAAAACCACGATTCTGTTACAAATATCTTTGTTTTTATATAAACTGTTCACAAAACATCATAACATCATCATCATCTTTGTCCGTGGTTGAAGTTGTGGATTGGTTCTGCTGCAGATACATATCAGAATTAAATTTTACATACATAGCTTTGCTAGGCCTTAATATCCTTTTCAGCTAATCTCATTTATTGCAAAGTGCGATCTAATAGACAACTGAATTTAACATTTTTTTAGCATCATTTTGTTTCGAATTTTACATTCAACAATATTCATCAATGAAAATATCCTCTCTATAAATGCATTGGATGACGGTAAGCTTAGAAGAGTAAATGCAAGTAGAGCTAAATCTTACCCCAAAAAATAATAGGGTTATCAGCAGGGACCGATTCACCAAACATACCGTGCTTTGACATTTCCCTACAGGTGTTTCTTCTTAGCAAGAGCAAGTGACAGTAGTTGACTCAGTGATGCCACACAAAACCCAACTAGTGCTGAATAAAGAGAATCGAATACATCGAATCGATAATCGAATGTATATAGATAAGTGACTAAATATGAACAGAGTATAGAGTATGAAGGCGCTATTCACGGCATAATAAATCGCCCAATTTGCGACTTGCGATATTGGCAAATTTCTAGTCGCAATTTAAATTTAAAAGTAGCCCAATTTGCGATAAATCGCCCAATCTGGCCACCCTGGTCGGGATGGCTGTTGTTGATGCCGACCGACTAAAAACCCCTCTCCTTTTCGCTTTCGCGCGGTTCATCTCAACTCCTGGAATTTGGACCTAATGTCTACAACGTCAGGAGCTGAAGGTTACCTATCATATTTCCTCATATCACATCTCACACATATAAATAAACAGGTGTATAACATGAATTGTAAATACTTCTTTGTACATAAATAGATCTTTGGGACGTATACTCTCTCAACATATAATTACACCACAACGATAAATATGTAACATGTGCTCAGTGACTCTTCTCAGTCTGACTCCACCGAGGAAGATACCGCCGCCTCTTTATCCTCCTTTTCCTTTTCTTTCATAATTTGAGTAATACAATCATAGACAAGCCTGAACTTTTCTCCGTCCTCTATGGTTACTGTAATCAGCTCCTCTGGCGTCGGTAGGCGCCCCAAGGAGTTGTCCCCTCTGCTCGGTCCATCTTTCGCATTTCCAAACGACCTACTCTGGGCTATCTACCACGTGACACACTTTGCACAATTCGTCCACCGTCTTCTGAATCCTACGAGTGTAGGTCCCGAAGGAGTCGTGGCCACTCAAGAATTGCGTAAAAAAGTAGTTTGTTTTGCGATGGGCACAGCCCATCCATGTGCGAACGTCCGGGATCAGGCGTTTTGTCCATGCCGCCACATCCCTTCCTCCCTTTCATCTCCCTTGCCATTTGTTTAGCGTCCGCTTCCTGGCCATGCGCCTATTCCCAGGCAGAATGTTCTATCTGGTGTTATGTAATGGTATGTATATCCGGATTTTTCAGTGTTATAAGTAGAGAACTGTTAGAAAATAATTGAATATAATCAAACAAATGGCAGTAAATAATGGTTATTCGCCCAATATGATTGACAGTCTCATTTAGAAGAAAAAATACACATTGGCAATTCCACAAGTTTACCAATATATAACAGAGGAAAATACAGTATTTAACAGTTCAACATACCTGGGCAAACTTTCTGAAAACCTGAAACTGTTTCTTCATAAACAAAATTTCAAAGTTTCTCATAAAACCAACATTGGAAAATTGATTGAAAATAACAAATCAAAAATACATAGAAATGAACGTGCTGGTGTTTATAGACTCAACTGTAACGATTGTAATAAATTCCATATAGGACGTACAATTAAAACTTTCAAAACTCAAATACACGAACACCAACGTAGCTATATTAAACAGAAAACTGACTCTAATTATGCATGCCATCTTATTCAAGAAAACCATACTTTTGATCACAATTATGATATATTACAGTTACAAAAAATAGTCTCCACAAAACCAACTGTTGGGAATCTCTATAAATCAATAAATATAAAAATTTCGGAAACCTAGTTAACGACAAGATTGAAATAAACCCTTCTTTCCTCTTTAATCTGTTTAATATACCTACCAATTACTCTTAATGAATTCCCTATATTGTTATCTGGTTTCTCTAGAAACCCTGTCTGTTATGTTCAGTTTTTCATATTTTGTTTTGCAGTACAATTTTTTACTACGAGATGAAGTCGGTGTTATGACGAAACGCGTTTATTCCAATACATTTTATTTCAACCTGCGAAGAGTTAGTTTTTATTTCTTTGTTAAGTCATGAATACAAGCTTTCACCAAGTAACTCCAAATTCAATTCAGTGTGAACAAAAACAAAACTTGAATTCACTACGTTTATTATCATAAAAGTACTTTGAAAAAATATAACACTGGGATTGCAATTTCGGTCACTAGACCATCATCGGGCAGATTGAGTTAAGAACTGATTACAAAGTTATAGATTTGCGCTTACGGGTGGAAAAGAATTATTGCAGGTACCTAAAAAGACAAGAGGAACACATTTCAAGAAGGGCTAATAGAAGTGGATTTCCCAAATTGGTACAATAAAATGTTCTTAGAAAAATCATTATTGTTTGAATACACTAAATATAGGAGAATATATCAAGTCAATCTGATCGTTCAGCAAGATATCTTTTGCATTATGATTGAGTTTAAAAATTTCTAATGATTCTAAGTAAGCAAGTTTGGTTTCTTTCGGTAATTTGTGCATAATTTGAAAATTATCTATTTGTGGAAATGAGTGGTGGTTTTCACGGCAATGATTTGAAAAAGTTGAATCTGTTTTATTTTTCTAAAAAGATTATTGGTGTTCTTTAAATCTTTACTCGAACGATTGACCAGTCTGACCTATATACACTCCTTTACATACAGGAAAAATCAACCTATAAACTTCTCAATTCAGTGTTTTGACTCCTAAAACTCTTGAAAGTTAATTCGACCATGTTCTCCCTGGTGTTAATTTCAAGTACTAATAATTAGACAGTTTCAACCTCTAAAAGTTTCTCGTCCCTCGTTGGTACGAGCCTGGAATTCGCAGGGGTGGAATGTCGGCTCAGATAGCACAAAGGCGTCTATTGACTTACTTCAATAGGTTCGCGGATATTGAATTTTTTGCGTCATATTTCCGCAAGCATGTCTGGCATCCTCGGACCGCCCGAGATGAAGAATTGCTGTCAAACGGCCACCTTTGTTCTTTATGAATTGTTGGTGGCGCAAGGCGTTCCTGCCCGACCTTCCGAGTTTCAAAATTATTAATATCTGATCGGAATTCTGGGATAAATAACTAGGATTCGGATAAATCGTGTAGGATTTCTCATTTTGGTTAGAAACATCGTCAGCGGCAGAACTGGAGTTTTAACGTGAATCTTCTTCTTATCCTGAGGTCCGAGAAAGACCCCAGGATAACATTTTTTGCTCTTTAATTAAATAATAACTATTCTTATGAGTGACATTTTAATCAGCAGGGGGCCGGAATACCCCACACAGTGATCCATGTGCAATATTTTTAATGATTGTTTTAGGTGCTAATAACACTTATATGAGTGTTACAAACTTATCGAACATTTCTAGTATGGAATGAAGTATAAACTTTAAAATAAAAACACTTGGCTTATGTTCCACAATATAAAAAATATTTAGATACTGTATTTAGCAGTAATAAAAAGTCGACATGTTTCGAGTTATGAACTCATTATCAAGACTGACTACAGGAGAGTATCGCATCGTAATTTATAAAACAGACAGAAGCAAAGGTGATACCTGAAAATCAATTTGTTCGTTTAAAAGGGGTAATTGACTATTATGGGCGGAACTTATTTCGAGAATTTCAAGAAGGTCAAGGCGTTTACCCTTGTTACCTGAATGTAACAATTTGGTTTTGTTGAAATCCAGGAAGTGATTGAATTTTATACAATGTTCAGAGAAGCCAGTGGTATTTTTGTTTTGTAAAATTGACTTTTAATGTTCTTCAAAATGAATATTTATATTCCTTCCTGTCTGTCCAATATAGAAAGCAGGACATTCGTCGCAAAATATTTTGTAAATACCACTGTTTTCTCCGATGTTAGATTTTTCTTTATTATTGACCAAGAATGGCTTCATGTTTCTTTTATTTGTACAAATTGTTTTAACGTTATTTTTTGATAGTCTGTTACAAATTTTGCTACTCAAATTAGGCACATAATTTATTGGGAGGTATTTTTGTTCTTCATTAATAGTTTGCGTGGGTTATATTGAATGCAACAGATACTTAATTCATTTTTTCCCAATGAGCTTGTCGATGAGACTTTCATTGTAACCGTTATTGATGGCTAATAATTTAATTGTATTAACTTCAGTTTGAAAATTTGTTTCCGATAATGGAATCGTGAACAACCTATGTATGAACGAATGAAAAGCTCTGAGTTTTATTTCTATGTGTTGATTATTCTGTCGCTGTGAATTAAAGTATCTGTGAAGGTTGGTTTTCTATAAATGTTGAAAGTGAGAGAATTCCAATTCCTAGCAATCTGAACGTCTAAGAAATTCAAGGTACCGTTTTCGTTTTCTACTTCTTTTGTAAATTGAATCGAGTTGTAGAAAGTATTTATATATTTAAGGAAATTATCTAACTGCCTATCTGTACCGGTCCAAATACAAAAAATATCATCTACATAACGTCTCCATAATAAAACGTTAGTAATTAAATTATTATCAGCATTGAAAACTTCTTCTTCTAAGTTATTCATGAAAATTTCACTCAACAAAGGCGATAACGGTGATCCCATGGGCAATCCGTCTTCTTGTTTGTATATTATATTATTAAATTTGAAATAACTCTGTTTCAAACATAAGTTTAAGGCAGACATTGTTTCGTTGACTGCTTGAGTTGTTAAATTTGGGTTCATCTCTAGATATCGCTTAACAATATTTTTAACTTCTTGAGTTGGCGTGGAAGGAAATAAGTTGATAACGTCAAATGAAATTAATAATTAATTGATAATGAGTTCATAACTCGAAACATGTCGACTTTTAATTACTGCTAAATACAGTATCTAAATATTTTTTATATTGTGAAACATAAGCCAAGTGTTTTTATTTTAAAGTTTATACATTATTCTTTATGATGTTTCACCAAGTGATGTGCGAGAATTCAATCTCAGTTATTTCTAATATATTTCTAGATGTCGGAAAAGCAAAATAGCTACCTGATATTTCATCCATGAGTCATTATTTTACTGAAAAGTAATCCTGGGATTCCAAAATCCCCCACGCATTTTGTTCCTTATGAATTGTTGGTGGCGCAAGGCGTTCCTGCCCGACCTTTCGAGTTTCAAAATTATTAATATCTGATCGGAATTCTGGGATAAATAACTGGGATTCGGATAATTCGTGCAGGACTTCTCATTTTGGTTAGAAACAGCGTCAGTGGTATAGAACTGTAGTTTTAAACTATCCTTAATATTTAAACTACGTGGGGTCTTTCTCGGACCCCAGGATAACATTTTTCGCTCTTCAATTGAATAATAACTATTCTTATGAGTGACATTCCAATCAGCAGGGGGGCTGGAAGATCCCACACAGTGGTCCATGTGCAATATTTAGAACGAATTTCCTTACAGCAGGCTTGAAGGAGATAGGGATTTTGCTGCGCGATCAAAATAAAACAATTGTGCGACTGAAACCGTAAGAAAAACATAGAAGTGCAAAGCGCATGCGTCATTCTTTCCTTATCTTTCTCCTCCTTCCACGACATATACATGAAATTCTTGTTCAAGCACGTGGTGTATACTCACAACGTGGTGTATACTCACATTATAAATTCATTTCACTCGTGAATAATAGTATATTATTCAACGAGCACAAAATGATTGCTATTTTTCACGAGGGTGAAGTTTGCGACACGAGCTGCAAGCGAATGTCGCAATTCACCCGAGTGAAAAATTGTAATTTTGTGCGAGTAGAATACTATACTTTGTCCACGACTTCCTCGAAAAAATTAGTAATAATCTGCATTTTCAACAATAAAAATAGTTATCAAAAGCGTTGACTTAACATTTTCTGTGTTCACTGAAAACTGCATACCCACGTAAACGTCAACTATTTCACTTGACATCGATTCCATTCCTTTCTTTCACTCTGATAAAAATGAAATAGATAAATTATCAGAGTAAATATTCAATAAGTTGGGCATTATATTAAATATTAGTTTAATAATTTGCCTAAAAGTTATCTTAGTTACTGAAAACCTAAAAATCTAATAACAATACTATCCTAACAATGTGAATGATAGTCTCAAGTTTGGACATACGTTTCGAGTGTGACGTCATGCAGTGTATAATAAACCATTATACACAATAGTGAATAATAGGTATAATTGTACTTCAGGAAGCACACGTATAATGAATGATTTATAGTACAGTCGTGGACAAACACGTTCATTTTCGTATAGCTTGTAAATCTTCAATACGATATTATTACTATATTAATAATTATATTATAATGTCGATGATGTCGAATCCGAAGGAAATTCGTTCGTACCTGATGTCCCATGACACCTCGTTTTTTTTTAATGATTGTTTTAGGTAAACACTTATAAGTACCAATTGTTACAAACTTATCGAACATTCCTAGTATATTTCTAGATTTCGGAAAAGCAAAAAAGCTACCTTACATTTTTTCCATAAACATATTCATTATTGAATTAAATGGTAATTCTGGGATTTCAGAATCACCCCAAGCAGTTTAAGAGTTAACGATAGGTGTACATCCACCTTAATCTTCCGGTTCTTTTTCTGCCGCTGTTTCTGTCTAAAATCTGAAGCTAGAAATGTAATCCTAAACATTTTGTGATAAATTTGAAAATCATCTTGTACTAAGGAGTTGTTCATAGTAAGTAATATATTTGTTAACTTCCTGTTGATTTACATTTCTTATGTTAATTCGTTTGAAGATTAGGAATCTTTAATATTTACAAATAACATGCGGCATTTTAATTCACCTTTCTTTATTTGAGAATTTGATATACTATTTTTCATAAAATATAAAATAAAAATACTTCATAGATTCTCTTTTCTAAATTTTAATTTCAGAAGAAAAGAGTTTTAAAAATTAGTTTGCCAAGGAAGTTTAAATTCTGACATGTGTACGTCGTACGCACGCGCTTTTTTTTTGAAATGTGTTTTATATCTCCACTTAGCAAGTTTGTTTGGTTATGCTCCACAACTTCTGCTGAATGAGTTAAGAGGGTGGAAATTTGGTGAATCGATTTAGTCGATACCAATTAAAAGCAAGGGTGATTCAATTGTTGCAACTTTATCTCTCTCTCTCTCTCTCTCTCTCTCTCTCCAATGGCGCTACAGCCCAAATTGAGCCTTGCCCTCCTTTATCTTCTGCCTCCAACACTGTCGATCCATTGCTGCTCTCCTCCAAGTTCTGACGCCTAGCAATTTTTGCGCGTCTTCTGCCACTCTCTTACGTGGTCTCCCTTTATTCCATATTTCTTTGCCTGAGTCGTTCCCGTTGTATGCGTCCTGTGTTCCGAGGCTGGTTGATTGGTTTCGTGACAAGTATTTTTTTAATGGATGAGGTTGTCAGCCTCATGCAAACCTTCCTCCTTTATCCGGGCTTAGGACCGGCAGTGGACTCCCCAAAGACTCTCCAGGCGGAGTTGCAACTTTACAGTCACTCTAAACTCAGTTGAAATTTGTACATGAAAGCAAGTGATGTTACGGAGAGAAAAATTTTATTCGTTTAACAGGTGCTTCGTGTATCTCTTCAGTACCTTCAAATGGACTTAATGGCTTAAGAAATTGAAAAATTAAAAGAGAACAAAAACGAAGGTAAAACACGACCTCGATTTTTCATATGTATGTAGCGTTATTTACACAATACAGGGCGCAATTTTGAGACCATAGCGTTGAAACTTTGTGGGTAGGTAGTTTCGTATGATATCTTGGATGGTATTTATTTCCATATGAATTGGTTGGGGGGTTGACCTCCGGAGGAGGAAATAAATCTTTTTTACACGATAAAGAGCGCAATTTTGTAGCAATATGGTTGAAATTTTGTAAGTACGTAGTTTCCTATGATATCTTGGATACGATTGGTTTTGGTACAACTTGGTTGGGGGTTGACCCCCGGGGAGGAAATAAATATTGTTTACACATTAGAGGGCGCAATTTTATTTAGGGATTCAAAACTAAAATCATAATTGAATCAATAAATTTTTTTGAACTGGATACGTTAAGTAAACCTGTTTTCCTGATGCAGCTTGCTGCGATAGAGTGTTTTTTATTCAGGTATTTATGAATTCCATGAAATTTCGACCACTTGTGTATTTCCTTGGTCACACTGTTCTTCTTATAAGGCCATATTTCAATCAGTAGCAGACAACGTAGTCTGTTAGTCGATACGGTCTTCATTTTCAGAATCATCGATAACTTGAACGCCATAAATCGTCATACGGCTCAGAAACGTTGTCATATACACAAGTACGAGTCCGGGGAGAGGCTGTAAACAGACCGATGCGTCGCGACGCGTGTCCTACACATGTAGACAGGAGTACAATTAATGTCCGACGTAATGCACGAACGGTGCGGTATTGTCCCCTCTTGTTTATGGGTTATTGCAGTCGATATAAAAGCCATCGATACCCGCACAATTACACGGACAATTGTTCGTCGTATATATTATTGTGTTCTTGGAGCTAGAGCCGTGTTTGGCTGAACATCGGCGGCGGCTGGTTAATTAGGCTAATTTGGGACCATTCCAGTGATCTATGCCTTATGATCGGTTCGAAATTGTCGAACATGTACGTGGAACGTAGAGGGGGTTGTAATTAGTCCAAATGGTATGGCTAATACTCCCTCAATCAAAAAATGAAAAATAAAATGTTCCGCTTTTCCTACAATTTTCGTTGCTACAATATATATATATATATATATATATATATATATATATATATATATATATATATATATATATATATATATATATATATATATATATATATATATATATATATATATATATATATATATATATATATATATATATATATATATATCTATACATATAATTACTGAGAAATTTTGTTGGTTAACAAGTGTAAAAAACTAGCTGTTTATTGGAAAAAATAAGTTATAAAAATACGTTTATTTAACACGTTCGCGACGATGGTTTGATTGTATACCGATAAATTCAGGACGAAAATTTTTTATGTCTCATTTTTATTAATTTGTATTTTTTTGTATAAATAAAGTGGTTTTGAACAGTAAATATGAGTTTTTTGTGTAGTTTGATTCCGTTTTCGATGTGCACCACCGGGTGGTTCCTGACGCCACCAATGAATATTTTTTCGTTGTTGGCGTCGGGTAGGTACCATGTAAAATCGATTGGAATTTGTTTTTGAGCATAAACGTTTTTTTAAATTAATTTTGTTAGTTAGATTCATGTTCTTTTAGTACCTAGTAAGGTAGACTTATTCATGTTGATTTGTTTTATCTTCAGACTGATGATTTTTTGTTTTGAGACTAAACTTTTTTTTATTAGTAGTTATTTAGATTTATATTCTTTTAGTTCGTAGTTAGGTATACTTACTAATTTATGTTCATTCACTTCTGTACTATCATGTTTTGAAATGATTTGAAAAAATAAGCATATATTTTTATGTATCTGTATGCTTTTTTCTCTTACACCTATCTCAGTGGACGAGTGCGCAATCGGTGGTACCCAAAGCAACATGTACTATTCCTATAGCCGTTGCCTCGATATCAAAAGCCTATCTTTGACGTGTGAAATTTTATGTGAGTCTAAACTTCATATTGATCAGTGGCCACCGATGGTTCCCATCGTCTGTGAGGATAGATCGTTTGGGGGCCACCGGTGGCGCACATCGTCGCGAACGTGTTAAACTTAATTTCCACTATATTTACAATTAAATGACACAGATTCAATTACAAACTCTAACTAGAGTTCAAAAAAAAGTATTATGGGCCACTTAATTTTTCTAATTTTTCATTTGTGTTTTATTTCTACGTCGAATCACCCTTCGAAAACGTCATTCGTAAGATACATAACTATAAAATCAAACCACCATAAAATACCCGATGACAAAATAAAGACAAATAAAAAATAAAACGGAGCAGTCCGAGACAGTCGTCGATAGCAAACACCAGCCAATCCATGAAAATATCATATAGGGGAATGAAATTAGACGTTTTCGTAGGAACAAATGTCTAATGCAAACATCGTTGGCCCGTTTGGAGCCTCGTCGACTCCGTAGATCCTTGTACGATATGAAATCATAACGAGAGAGCTGGGCAAATAGCGGATTCTAATTGAAATCCAGACTGATATTGACCCTGTAAACACTTGTCTCAGATCAATTGCAGAACGCATTGATACCGGCAGACGTTCCGTCTATATTGGCCATTGGTCTGCCTTTTTGATGAGTTTGTCTTGGAGAGATGAAGATTCCATTTCCCCAAGATTACTCATATTTCCGCGTTATTAGTTTCTTCGAAGCGGCGAAACACTTTGACTCTGACTTCACATAGGGGAAGGTGGGGCAGTACCGCACACCTAAGTTTTCCTATTTTTTGATTCTTATACTTATCACTAGAAATTGGACAAAAAGTACAAAAGCCTTCGTGAGTGAATATATATTTGAAATAAAATATCTCTCTCTATATAAAACAGTAGAACAAGTAGTAAAAAAATATATACTCTGAAAGATAATATGGCGATTTTGCCCCACCCCCTGAGGTAATACCGTCCCCCTGGAGAGGCAAAACCGCTCAAACAACGTTTCATTGTCATAAAATTCACAAATTTGATTCACTTAGTTATGTGAACATATATTGCATGTAAAGCTTCCCAAGTCGTCCTCTGACAGACCCGTGCAGTCATCATGGAACCATTTCTTGCACATTCGACACTGCACCCAGCCTTCATTCCTCTTCGATTTACAATACAACCTATGACAATTAGCACATGGGGGATCACCGTCAGTGTCACTCTCCGTGTCTGTTGACGATTTTCTTGTCTGAACAACAGGAATCTTCGTTTTGCTCATCTGCCCACCAAACTGAACCTTTTTTCTGATGTTTAGTTTCTTTACGTTTTCCCTTGGGAATGGGGAAAACATCTGCAGGTGGTACAGTGAAACTGGAATTGGAGCAGCTTGGAAGTGCCTTATCGTTCATCGTTTCTTCTTCAGTTGTAGTTTCAAGCAATACGCTCTTGCTTGTGCTTGGTGGTGGTGTCTGCCGATCCCTTAAAATGAGCTTCTCCATTTCCACACTATTTTCAGCCGGACCTCCAGTAGGTACATTTTCATTTTCAACCTGGTCCCTTTCGGTCACATCAGATGCAGCGAAGTCAACGTCTGTGAACACATTCCCGTTTAATGGCCATATTCCAGTTTTTGAAAACGAATTTATGGCCGTTTCCAAAGTAACAGCTTTAGCATATCCTGTGCCCAACAATCTTGCTATCTGGAAATGTGCTACGACGCGACCAGGATTCGATCTTAACCATATCTTTATCTCTTGTCCGTAGTATGCACTCAGATAAATATTATTAATCCTATGTAAACATATACGGGGCAAAACCGCACATGTGCGGTTTCACCCGCCATGTTGGTATGCGATTTTGCCCTATAACCTATAATTCGGGAGGTTTCAATTTTTTTTCAATTCCATACATCTACAATTGCAAATAATATACACAGTAGATAATATGAAGGTTATATTACATAGTTATCAATATGAATCTATTGAAATAGGACTTTGTTATCACATGTTTAGGTAACACAATTCTTACCTTTTTACTGTAGCAGTTCACAGAAACTTTATTCGTATTTTGACTGATCGGTAATGCAGATTAACGCATCAAATTTTGCGGGTTTCCTCTAAGTACCATGAAGTTCATTTACACGTAGTTAAAGATAGATGGCACTAAATTTGACAAATTTGCAGTGCTATGCGGTTTGACCCACTTATGCGGTTCTGCCCCACCTTCCCCTAATACTCTTCGATTTTCCGGATGAGTTTTTCCGTCTTCTGGAGAAAACGAAGTAACTTGCGAAGTATCTTGAATACAGATATTTTTCTCTCAATATTGTTCATTGATTAATTTATTTCGTTCCCGTACTAACAGAAAAGTTTAGATGTAATTGAAATTGTGAAGTATGGAAAGAATCATTCCTTTTCATCATCATCATCGTTTATTTACAAAAAATATGATAACATGTATAACAATAGTAGGTACATTACTGCAAATAAACATAGAAACATAGAAGCAACAAATGCTGCATTTACGTGGTGAGAAAAAAAATATACATACATATACTAGTAGATCTCAAACAGATTTGCATACAAAGAAATATAAGAAGCTTTCAAATGTAAGTTAATCCAAAAATTTTAAAGTAAATAAAAGTGAACAGCGAAAATTGTAAATATAAAATATGTATACAAAATAATCACAAAACATCAAAGAGGTTAAGGGACAAAATGAACAACATGGTAGGTAGCACAAAAAATAAATACCAAATTCATCAGGAATTGGGACATAAACTTTTAACAATCATGGTCGAATATTTCAGCAATTTCCCTCTGAGGCATACTTTTTATCAATTTATCTACCGATCTTTTCAATAGTAGAAAAGATTTTGAGGATTGTATGTTTATGTTCTCTGGTAGGAAATTGAATATAGTCCGAATCAAAACATTATAGGATATCTCTCCTACATTCTTGAATGCATAAGGTATGATATACTTATTTTTCTCCGATCGTGGGAAAAGTGACATTATTTTGACCTGTTTCCTATGCGAAAAGCTCAACATTCCAGTATAGTAATAATAGTGGTCAGTTGCTAAGCAATTAGAAAATAACAGTGCGGTAATATTCTTACCGCACTGCTGTAGCGTGCGGTAATGTAACAAATGGATTATTACATTAAAATGAAACAAAGTAGGGTTTTAATTTTTATAATTGTTGTTAATATTTACATTTTTTGTATCCTGTAGCTTGACGTTTTTAAAACTGCTCTCAGTTTTTGGTACTGGGCAATATTAATATTATTTTTAACAGACAAAGTTGATCGAAGCATGGAATAATGTGCCCACAACGTCGAAGATTTCATTGTTTTAGCCAATTCAGCAACATACGCCATCAGTACATTCTCAGAAAAGTATACACTGTTGTTTTTTCTACAAAAATTCATGAAGCGTTGGTACGCAAGTTCATACTTCTCTCTGGATTTCGCCGAAAGTAAATTAAGTGAAGCCCCGTTCGCGGCATCTACTAGTTCCGGAGTCGTGCAAGACAACAAATAATCACTATCAGTGTTCATGTTTACTAATTCTTTTTTAATTCCTTATAAAATACAACGAATCAAACAAAACCGGCTTTAAAATTATTTTACTGTTGTCATAACAGAGTAATTTCCATGGTTACCACTTCTATATTTCAATATGAACATAGAGAAACCTATTTAAACTCACTTGATTACATCTTGGATGAAATATTTTTTAATTAATTTTTTAAATGTAAATCAACGATCGGAGAAAAAATAGTATGTATAATTCGTGGGAAAAGCATATTCCCAAACTCCTGTGTTACCAGACGAGGAGCGTAGCGACGAGTCTGGGTCGTTTGGGAATATTATGCTTTTCCCACTAATTATACAATATACTATTTCATGTTGACCAAATTTCTTTAACTCATTGGATCTACAGATTAATGCCGATTCTGATATTCAAATAGGTTTAATAAAAAGCATTCATCCAACTGTTAACCATATTTACCACTGAAAATCTTTGAAGATCACAAATATTCATAATCTACTCGGGATTCGAACCTGGTACTGACTGGTTCAATCATCTTGACTAGCGACTGACACATGAACCGTCAAATTTTTTGGGATATTGTTGGGGTCATGCGCTACATTTCCACCCTTGGACCCTGGGTCCTTAGAGTCACGGTTGACGAGATATATTTTTAAAATTTTTTTCTCAAACTACCCAACATTCCTCTTCTGAACCCTCGTAAGTTATTTAATAATGCCTGTGAAAGCCCAATGTTTTCAAAATTTGTATGCTTGTTCAAATAATTAATAGAAAAAAAAACGATAATAATTGAGAGCTTCATTTCATTTTAAAAACTTCTCTAGTTGATGACCTTTTCAACGGTATGGTACCTATAGATGAAAAAAAACATTGCTACTTCAAATTACGGATATTCTGTCAGAAAGGCGGAAATCGTTCGGAATTGACGAGGAAATCAATGTTATATTTATGATAGTTTATATGATTAAAAAAACCATTAAAATTAATTTAAAACCTTGCTTTTTTCTAGTTCACAGAATCACTAATTGTGTGGAATAAAAAATTTTGGATGCTTCTTTGGTCCGACGAGGGTTTAAAGATGGGGTTTTGTGTAATTCCAGAGAATAGCTTCAAAATAAATTTGAGAACAAAACCGTATATCTTGAACGTAATTTGATTCTTTTGACATACTTTGGTTCATCGTACAAATCAGAAAATTTTCCTTAGTTTTAATAAATTGAATTGGAAATAGGTACATACATATATTATATATATATATATATATATATATATATATATATATATATATATATATATATATATATATATATATATATATATATATATATATATATATATATATATTTAATTGGGTTATGGTTGGCAGTGCGAGGTAAATTAAATATCATCAATTCAGCTTCATTATAAATATATTAATAAACGTTTCGGAGGTCCCTTCCTTCTTCAGTATTAATTTGTCTTATATATTCTGAAAAAAAACATAGAAGTTATAGCAATCTCATATAAATTAGAAAACTATTTGAGATTGCTATAACTTCTATGTTTTTTGCAGAATATATAAGACAAATTAATACTGAAGAAGGAGGGGACCTCCGAAACGTTTACTAATATATTTATAATGAAGCTGAATTGATAATATTTAATTTACCTCGCACTGCCAACCATAACCCAATTAAATATAGAAAAGCAGGTACCAATAAACCAATCGAATATATATATATATATATATATATATATATATATATATATATATATATATATATAAATAAAATGAAGTAACTAGGACATTTATTTCAAACCAATCAAACAAACCTCCCAGCGGAGCTGGTTATACGATTTCACGAAACATCGAAATATCCATCCCCATATACCTTGAGACGGTATATATTAGAAATATTAAATGGTTACTATATTCACTAAGCTAGACTAAAGTTGCGGCATCAATTCGATGTAATGCAACATTTACACACCGCCAGTAGCAGTCGAATTTTGTTCCTCTATAGAGGCAAATGAATAGAAAACAGAATTCTTCTTGTTATCGTTACACGTACGTGGCAATAAAATGAAGTAAACTATGACATTTATTTAAAAAAAAATCATGTATCTGTAAGATGTGGTATATTTGTCTCCGACTGGTGGCGCTTTGTCATATTTATATGCCATTGTGTTGCTAGAAGGAGAATATAAGAGCGTTTGGGTTGGTTATCACTCTATATATATATATATATATATATATATATATATATATATATATATATATATATATATATATATATATATATATATATATATATATATATATATAAATATATATATATATATATATATATATATATATATATATATATATATTCCTTGTACATAATGGCATCTCCATCGACTCCAATCACTATATTGTTATCTGGGAGTTTTTTCGACACAACGAAATTATGAAAATTTCGATGATGAAATATTTCTAACCTCCAATTTTCTACGTGAACCTTTCTTGTTTTTTCGAGGCTTTTGAAAATTTGCTTAAGTCTATAGCTTCTGCTGATTGAGTTAGAGAGTCCTTTGTAGGTTTCAATTCTTTTACTCAACCGCGCTACACTTCACGGAGAAATTTCGTTTGCAATCGCATCTCGACCTGCTTCAGTACCTTGAGTAGTCGATGCAGTTCTCGAAGTTTTTTTGAAATTTTTTTTCATTTGATTACTCTCAGATTATGTTAATTTATTTCATTGTGCCTTCTATCTAATACGTAATATATACCTTATGAAAGGAATCTTATTCCAAGCAGGTGTCTCTCAAAACCTCTCGTCTTTCCTGATTCATTAATTTCAAGATTTAAATTTATAATTATTGGTCATTCAGTTCACAGAAAAGAGATCAAAGAAATATACACATTTTACTCAACAGTACGAATGACTCACGCAACAATAATGAGACTAGTTATTTATATGCATGGCCACGACCATCCGGGCGTAAAACTAATCATCCGGACCACAGAAACTAAGACCATAGACTGCGTAACCGAGGCACGTTTCGATCCAAACGACCTGCAATCTACGTCGACCAATACGAACGGACGATATAAACAAGCTAATATGACAAAGTCCCTCTCATAATTTTGCCGGGAAACAATGGGACTCAATTCAGGAGGAATACAAATTCCCAATCCATAATATTAAATCTGTCTACCATTGTCTAATTGCAATGAACGACGATCGCCAGGGTTGCGGGCCTAAGCCCGGACGGCGGTGAATTATTCATGGATATGCTGCTTGGCCAGAGCCGGACGAGGTTGATAATTCGACGTAATGGAATTAGTGCTTATTGTTATTTTGTTTTATTGAGTATTTGTATATAATAATAATATAATAATGTGCCCCAAATTAACAACTATATTTAATGTCTAATTTACTGGCGTCGCAGGTGGTGACTTACTCAAACTGTCAATGTATTTTAGCTGTTTTGAATTTTTTGAAGAAGCCTAGGATTTTATCAATTAAATTAAAACTCTTTTAAATATGAAACTGTGAGTGATTTGTGGCGTAGTTAGATTTTTATTACTAGACGCTCCACCACAAATCGCTCACATATTATTACCACACTATATTTTCTGGAGTTGTAACTGTAAAACGGTAGAAGTTCATTGGTTCGGCGGTGTTTCCAAATTTTAAATATGTCTATAATCTAAATAAAAACAACAATCAAATATTTTTTTCCAAATATTGATATTTTTTACAAAAAAATTTTCATTCGCCAAGTACCTGGAGTGCAACGTGCGATAAAAAAAGTGCGTGTGTACAAAGTACTTATATCAGAAGTGAAACTTCCTTGGCAAACTAATTTTTAAATCTCTTTTCTTCTAAACTTAAAATTTAGAAAAGAGAATATATGAAATATTTTCATTTTATATTTCATGAAAAATAGTAATTTGAATTTTCGAATGACGAGTGGCAAATTAAAATGCCACATGTTATTTGTAAATATTAAAATTTCCTAACCTTAAAACGAATCAACATAAACAATAATTGTAAAAACAAAAAGATAACGAATATATTACTTACTCTGAACAACTGCTTAGTATAGGATGATTCACAAATTCATCACAAAATAATTATTTATAAATTTAACTTACTGTATTCATACTAATGATAATGTATATTTATAAAGAAGATCTGCGTTTACTGTACTACAAGACGTTGTGCGACAGAATTGCCATCCAATGTTCTAATATTCAACTACAAAATGAATACATCAATAAATAGCGTGTATTTTTTCTCGATCTCCCTTTCTCTCTCACTCGCTCTTTCCCTCTTCTCGCTTCATGGCCTTGTTCTTCATGCTACGTTCGCTCTTTCTCACTCTCTCTTAATCGTTCTCAATCGTTCTCTCCCTCTTCTTGGACAAAAACGTCCCACATCCGTTTCATCCGTAAGAATTTTACCCTGATGTGCGCAAAGAAGTTTCCCTCCAAAAACATTTTTATTATGTGAAGAATAAGTATAATAGTTTTAATCGGAGATTTTCGAAAGATGCTTCGGTGAAGGTGATAGGTACGTGACATAATATAAATTTTTATTTAAATTCAATAAAGGATAATTGCTTTATTTTCACATGTATATTATTTGTTGATTTGACCTTAGATACAGTTGCTATAAATACACTCATTATGCCCTAGGGCGTTATGAGCGAGCATTATGGATCATAACGCCCGCTAATTGTACAAGGAGAAATGAAGCAACTTCCATTGATTAAATACTTCATAATCCTTGTCGTATACGATTCTGGATTTCTCCGGCCATGAATTATTCGCAGCTTTGGCTGCATTTTCTATAATATTCTTGGGTATATTCATTTTCATTTCCATAAAACTACACAAAGAAAGCAGCAATGACATTCACTAAATATGATGACAAAAATATTCACAAACGTCAAATTATCAACAAATGACATGCCTACTATGAGAAGAAAAACGGAAAGTATAGGATCAATGAACCGATTTTAAAATCGATTTTCCATTATAAATAAATAATTTTTTCGTAAAAAATAAAATCTTTTATGCACCACGTGCGTTATACTATCTATATAACGCACTTGGTATATAAATAACTATAATATGTTCTTATTTGAAAGTAATGGTGACAAGGAAATAATTCAATATTGAATACAGTCGATCTATGGAGCTTCATTTTATACAAATTAAACCAGTTGAAAGTGTCTGAATAATGGAAAATCGATACTTCTCACTCTTCCCCATCGAGAATAATATCCATCAGCAGATATAGAAACGTATAACGGCGTATTGGAGAGCAGCAACGCACGTCGTCAATATACGGTTAATGAAAAATCGCGTAGCCATCAATAAGGTCGTAATTGACAAGCCGCGGCTTTGCGAATTGACATCTACACATTTACATATGCATCGGTGAAGAAGGAACGTGATAACTCAAGTGATTCGGTCGAAAGGGACGAATCGATCAATCATTTGAAAGGAAAACGAAATTGTCAGATCCGCTGAGCTTTACCTGTCGAAATAGTCGAATCGCATTCGACTCTAACTTGATGTACAGTCATGAAGGTACTCCTTTATTCCAAGTATCATGATAATAGAACAATACAGGTTTATAATAATTTCTATTATTCGCTTGTATATTATTTGTTGATTCCACCTTCGATACGGTTGCTATAAATGCAATCATTATGCCCTAGGGTGTTATGAGCGGGCATAATGGATCATAACGCCCGCTCATTGTACGAGGAGAAATGAAGCAACTTCTATTGATTAAATACTTCATAATCCTTGTCGTATACGACTCTGGATTTCTCCGGTAATGAATTATTCGCAGCTTTTTATGGCTGCATTTTCTATGATATTCTTGGGTAAATTCATTTCCATTATTTCTATAAGACTACACAAAGAAAGCAGCAATGACATTCACTAAATATGATGACAAAAACATTCACAAACGTCAAAATATCAACAAATGCCATACCTACTATGGGAAGGAAAATGGAAAGTATAGGAGCAATGAACCGATTTTAAAATCGATTTTTCATTTTAATAAAAAAATTTTTTCGTCAAAAATAAAGATCTTGTATGCACCACGTGCGTTACTAGATCCTAACGCATCTATATAACGCACTTGGTGCATAAAAAACCATTTGGAAAGAAGTTTTGTGGCACGTTACACTTAAGACACAAGGCCAATGAGATGTTAGAACTTTGAATGAAAATACGTGTAAAGGGGATCATTTCACTCGAGTGGCATGTTTAGTTTCAGAGACGGATAAAATCAGTATATATGAATTAAAACTATGTTTTTTTTCTTTCAAGAATATAAATAATTTCGTTAATTTCATAATGAAGTTATAATTAGTTACTTATTATAAATAACGTATGATTTAGGAAGTAGAGAATTGATTTACATAATAATTTACCATCCATCTTGGAGATTAGTAGTTTCCATTTTCTCTCGAAGTCATATATGGATGACAATATGAATAATTCTGATTTTATTCATCTGATTACTTTCGCTGTTAATTTATTTGATTTTGCCCATCATGTGATACATAACATATAGGGAAAGCTGGTGTCCCACTCCTCTAGTCTTTTTAAGTTACATTTTCCTGGAAAATGAAAGATCATTGTAGTGTTCATGTAAAATTCTGTTTATATACATATATATATATATATATATATATATATATATATATATATATATATATATATATATATATATATATATATATATATATATATATATATATATATATAAATTATTTATATTATTATTGATATATGTATATTATTTTATTGTTCTGATCTACGTTTAACGGTAAGAGTATATTTCATATAATTGTAGAAATTAATATGATTCATTATTCATAGATTTTCAAAAATACCGCTTACGACCCCTAAATTATTTTAAGTACTGTTTTGTTATATAATGAGTATAGACCAGTCAGTTACCAGAGTATAGACCAGTCAAACTATGAAATTTTGCAACCTTTTCCGAAGTCCGGAACATTGTTAAAATTGCAATCGCAGTGTTATATTTTTCAAAGTATTTTTGTGATAATAAACATAGTAAATTCAAGTTTTGTTTTTTTGTATCATATGTATGTATATATATATATATATATATATATATATATATATAAATATATAAATATATATATATATATATATATATATATATATATATATATATATATATATATATATATATATATATATATATATATATATATATATATATATATATATTTCTCCGGTAAATAATTGCGGTCCCCATTGAACCAAATGAGCTGAAATTCAGTATATGGGGTTGTTTTCAGGACAAAACGAAATTATCAAAATTTAAATGAATTTTTCCAACCAGCTCCATTTTTATGTAGATATTTCTTGATTTTTCGGGGTTTTTCATAATTTGCCCACATCCACATCTTCTTGCAAATTGAGTTAGAGGCTTCAAATTTAGTACGCGTAGTGAGTTCAAGTTGAACTACGATACTTCGTGAACTCTAACTTATTTCCTAAACCACGCTCCAATAATGAATATTTTTCTTTTTAAAGTTTTATTATGGTTTGCTATTAAATCGTAGAGAATAGTTTTTTTCAATTAATTGAATTATTTTCTAGATTTTACTTCGGTTTGCTATCAAAGAATGGTTTTCAAACCATAATTCATAATAAAGTTTAAACTTTAAAATAAACACACTTGGCTTAAGTTTCACTACATAAAAATATTAAGATACGGTATTTAGCAGTAAAGGATAGTCGACATGTTTCGAGTTATGAACTCATTATCAAGACTGACTACAGGAGAAAAGGGAAGGAAACACACGTGTTTCATTCCTCCCTGAAGTATGTGTCAGGGAGGCGGGCAGCTTGAGTTTGGGATTAACTCCTTCAGCCAGATCAGAGGATACACTTGTATGTACAAGTGCATTAAGGATAGGTTTGACGGTATATTTATGGAACATAGGAGGTGTGGGTAGGGTTTAGAGGATTAATACTGGCCCAGCATTCGCCTTATAAGTTTGCAAGCAGTGACTTACATTACCATGAGGAAACCTATGAGAAAAACTCATGGCAGACCAGTCGGCCCCGGGGTTTGAACCCGAGACCTCCCAAATACTAGCCAGCGTACTTAACATACTCGACTAACTAGCTTGGTTGGCAGCACTAGAGGTCGTTCTGGACCTCACTCCTCTCCACATCATGGTGAGGAGAACTGTTTGGGGAGCAAACCTCAGGTTGGCTGAAGTTGGACTCAAAGGTGCTGCATACGGTACAAGGGACTCAACCCTTACCGGAAGTGCACACCTTGCTGACCTCCCAACTGACGAAATTACCAGGAAATTTAGTTTCAAGAAATTATTTCGAACGGAACTAAATACCAAGAAGGAATGGAGCATAGAATCCATTCGAGCACTGGAGAAGAATACCATAATATGGTATACGGACGGGTCTAAAACTCCCGAAGGAACTGGAGCAGGAGTCGTTGGGCATCGTACCAAATACTCAGAACCCACGGGCCAGTTCCCCAGTATTTTTCAAGCGGAAATTCACGCCATAGAAAGGTGCATTCAGTTCAACCTCGATAGGAAATACCGGAAAAAGGAAATTGCGATCCTCTCCGATAGCCAAGCAGCCATCAAAGTGTTGAACTCTTATAACATCAACTCAAAGATGGTTTGTGAATGCCTAGACAAACTAAACGATCTGGGCAGGAACAACAATGAGATCCTCCTCTGGGTGCCGGGGCACGTCGGAGTGAAGGGTAATGAACAAGCAGACACCCTGGCACGAAAGGGTGCGTCAACGCCACTAATCGGGCCAGAACCTTTCTGCGGACTTGGAAAATCTTACTTCCAAGAAGAACTCAATAAAGCTGAAGAAGCAATGAGAGCAACATACTGGCAAAGACTTCCAGGACTGAGGCAGGCCAAAGATCTTCTCGGAAAGTTCAACAGAGCAAGATCGAAGACACTGATTAACCTCAGCAAAACTAGTCTAAAGACTATCACAGGATTTCTTACGGGGCATTGCAGACTCAAAGAACACCTAAGGAAGCTAGGTTTAGAGGGGGACAGCACCTGCAGATTCTGCAAGGAACATCCAGAAACACCTCACCATATACTGATGGAGTGCTATGCTGTGCACCATGAAAGACTGAACACACTGGGATCATACCAGCTGACTGTAGAAGAAATACCACGAATAGACCCCCTTAAAATCCTCAAATTCCTGAAGGTATTGAGGCTTGAGGGGCTGCTGTAAAACGAGAACACATCGAGAAGCAGAAGAAGATGGGGCACAATAGATCTAATAAGGTCGCAGCGCATCGGTCACCATCCACACATACCAATACCAATACCAACTAGCTTGGTGACTGCAGGAGAGTATTACATCTTATTTTATAAAACAGACAAAAGCAAGGGGTTTTTAATATTATGGGCGGAACTTATTTCAAGAATTTCAAGATGGTCAAGGCGCTTTCCCTTGTTGCCTGAATGTAACAATTGAGTTTTGTTGAAATCCAGGAAGTGATTAAATTTTATACAATGTTCGGAGAAGCCAGTGGTATTTTTATTTTGTAGAATTGTTTTTTTATGTTCTTCAACACGAATGTTTATATTCCTTCATGTTTTTATATAGTGAAACTTAATCCAAGTGTGTTTTATTTTAAAGTTCAAACTTTATTCTTTAGGATTTTTCACCAAGTGATGTGCAAGAATTCAATCTCAGTTACCATAATTTATACTTATCGATTCGCATCTTGACGTGAAAATTGGAGCACTGCTGCCCAAGTGAGTTCTTTTGTTACAATGGTGGAGTAAAGCGTTTCGAAGAGTATAATACATCATCAAATTCTACAGATTCCAAAGTACAATATCGGAAGATATAAAAAAGTAAAAAACTCATAATAAAAATCTTCAACGTAAATTCGAATTCCATTCTGTCTTCAAAGTAAGCCCAATCTATATTTTTCAACCATTCATTCACCAAATTCAAGCTGGATTTTTCCGCAACATTTCCCCTCAACTCGCTATAAACATTTTCAGCATTCTGATTAAATAATTCGAAAATCTCGTTCATTTTAATGAACTGTCGCTTACCCGCTAAAGTAATTAAAACGCCCTAGAGATGGGGCCGCGCACTGAAACCGGAAAGATGGGGACCGAATGCCTCACGAAATGTTTATATTCGAATTCCCCGAAGACAGTGCAAGATTGATTATGAGGGACTGTGACATAAAACCACCAGACCCATTCATAATCGCACGAACAGACACACCGAGCATAATACAAATCCGAATTATGAATCTGGTATACAAACACGGATGTATAACCTTTTATGTCGTAATGTTCGGCGTGGTGGAGCAGTGAGAACGGTAAACATACTCACCAGGGTGCGGCGGGATGCATGGGAAGAAATTGGGTTGGCATCCCAGCGAATGTGAAGCAGAGTACCACTGGTCTCAATGTGATCTAACCAGATCCACCAGTACAGATTTAAATATAGAATTATAATTGAATTCGTAATGATATATTTATTTCGTTAGTAATTATTGTTGAGAGCAGTGGTATTCTATTGAATATATATATATATATATATATATATATATATATACATATTACCTATATTGTAACATTTTAAAACTTATATAGATATCTATCACTCTGTAGCTTCATTTTTAAATCAGAGTATTACGAGCACCCATTCTTTATTTGTGATGTTTTGTATGATTAGTCGCGTTCCGAACATGTTTTTGAAAGTACCTGATAATTTATTTAGTGACTGACTTTGTGTATTTGTAAGTAATTTGTTTTTGTCTGTCGTCTGTTTTTTCAACTGTTTGTATATTTCATTTGTAGATTCCTTTCTATATATATATATATATATATATATATATATATATATATATATATATATATATATATATATATATATATATATATATATATATATATATATATATATATATATATAATATATGGCTTTCTTCAAAAATAAAATGCCAATATACTATTGAACAGTTTACGTTTCGTCAAGAAATCCATGACTTTCTCAAAAAAAAAAAAATTTTGATAGATAGAAATTAATTTAGGGTTTATCAATTCAAAATAGTAGTCAGGTCTTCTAATATAACATGGTAAAGAAAACCACTGAAACCTTCATCTACGAAATGTACAAAACAGATTTCCACTCATTTGGTTTGAGGATTAATCTTAAAAGAGACATTACATGTAATTTCTTCCTGTCCTAAATTATACCAATTCTGGAAGAAGTTATTTGTGTATGTGATTCATGGTTGTTGGTTAGATATTCGGAAGATGTGGATAGTGTTGAAAAGAAGAAATCTGTATTTGAATTTGTCTACTAGAGAAAGAGGTGGTTAGTTTAA
>JARQZK010002982.1:140000-242500 GCA_030704885.1 Cynegetis impunctata
ACTTGGCGCAGTTGGCATCCACATTCAACATCACCCTCTATTGACCCAGGATTTACCGAGCATCAAATTTTCAAACAACATAAAGGTGTAGTACGTTTTCGCAAAGGGATAACAAGCTCAGAAACGTTTACGGCCAAGAAACAATCGCGCCAAAGCGAGAAAATCTGTTGGGTAAACAAAATTTAGAACACACCGCAACTTATATTTTTCCATGAGCGCATACGGACGTTTAGGGTATGTTTGGAGTACGTGTGATCTAGTGTGTGTTTCGAATCTGCAGATGTTCCATTGTTGTTATGTAAACAGAGGTGATAGACGTTCTCGCTGCACAAACAATTGAAATTGTGAACTTGGAACAGGGCGACATCCATTTTTAGTTGTTATGGGTCTAACTGGAGAGGAATTATGAGAAAACTAATTTAGATTTCTATGCATCTAGTATGTTAAGCTAATGTAAATACGAAAGGACCTTGGACTTCCTCAACGTTACAGTTGTGAATCAAAACTGAATTTGTTTAGATTGAAATAAATGCCATTATTCAGTTCACGTCATAATGGCTGTTGATGGTTGAATATAAAAATGATTAAAAAACAAAGAGTTATAAATTGATGATGAAAACTGAAACTCATACTGAACCATTTTTGATAACAATTTTTTTTACAAATATATGATTATTTTGTATGACGAACATTTTAGAATATACTATACATAACCTTCCCTTGAATCAAAGTCTATTTTAGTGGTACAGATATGATGGCGATATAATTTGCTATTTTCCTGAGAAAATCGAACAGCACGAATCCTTCAAAAAGTGATCTATTTTATGGAAAAAAATTTCGCGAAGTGCATACTGAAAAAAATTTTAATAGCAAAAATAGTCATAAAATAATATATTTTATTCAAAAAAAAAATTATCGATGTGCATCGCGTAGCATATCGAGATGCGATTCGAACCGAATAGTCTCCGCGAGGTGCAGCACGGTTGAGGAAAAGAGTTGAAACAAAGGATCGTATTGAATGAACTCAATCCTCGTACCAAATTTCAACCCTTTAACTCTATCTCGAAAACAACCCTATATACTAAATTTCAGCTTCTTTACTTTGATGGGAGTCGCTAGTGATGCCAATCTTCTCCGGAATAAATATATATATATATATATATATATATATATATATATATATATATATATATATATATATATATATATATATATATATATATATATATATATATATATATATATATATATATATATATATTATATATATATATATATATATATATATATATTATATATATATATATATATATATATATATATATATAAATATATATATATATATATATATATATATATATACCGGGTGTCCACGGAAGGTGGCTCGCCCCTATAACTTTTTTGTTTATGGAGATAATGAAATGAAAATTAGAGGATCTGTTAAATGCATAAAACTGCATTTTTTGACAAGTAACTCAACTTCATGCAACCTCCGGTTTCACCGGAAGTGACTTAAACCTTTCGGTTTCTAAATGGGACACCTGGTATATTTTCTGTTTTTTTGTCTTCGTATGATAATTAGAATGCAACCATGTATCATTTGTTAATTTTTGTAACCGTTGTTTCATTTGTTTTTTCGAAAGAAATATTTATTCTAGAGGGCTATAGATGCGTTTACCGCCCTGGGACGTAGATTTGTGGGCGTGGCTTTAGACTTATTTTGTTTCAGTTGTGTTGGTCACAGGCTACTCGATGATTTCAAATGTTATTTTAATATCAATAAGATTCTTCATTTGAAGAAAGTTCTAAGGTTATGGGATTAAAGGTTTTTATTGAAAGTTTTCTTTGAGCCTAATACCTAGAGTGCGGTATCAAATTAATCGTAATGAAATTATCTTTTTTATTAACCCGAAGAGGCACCATGTTGCCATTTGATAAAAAATAGTAATAATAGTTTTTAAATTAAAAATCATATAGCTGAACCATTTTGATCGAAAACAGTATAGTTGTATTCAAACAAACATTTTAGGGCTGATATTAGTTATTTGAACGCATCCATAGCCCTCTAGAATAAAAATTTCGAAAAAAAAATAAAAAAAAGGTTACAAAAAGTAACAAATGATATGCATGGTTGTATTCTAAATGTCATATGGAGACAAAAAAACTTAAAATTTACCAGGTGTCCTATTCGAAAATCTAAAGTTTATGTAATTTCTGGTGAAACCGGTTGCATGAAGTTTAGTTACTTGTCATAAAATGCAGTTTTATGCATTAAACAGATCCTTTAAATTTAATTTCATTATCTCCGTAAACAAAAAAGTTATAGGGGCGAGCCACCTTCCGTGGACACCCGGTATATATATATATATATATATATATATATATATATATATATATATATATATATATATATATATATATATATATATATATAAACTAAGTAAAAAAAGTGGGTACTCGGCAAAGAGATGGGCTGGATAATTGACAAAACAACCAATTGCCAATTTACATCTATATTTCGGCCCTATATTGGGACCTTCATCAGGATGCTGAAAATTACACGCGAATCAGACCAAATAAACAGGTACAAAGTTAAAAGCTTACTTACACATTGGCTAGTTGTACATAATAAGTTCTAGAGAACAATTTGTAAAATACATATTAATTTAGTAATATTAAGATCCTAGCAATACTGTGACACATAGAATTCAACAAAACAAAAAAACAAAGAGGTTATAAAATACAATTCACGTCAAAAATCGAACCACAGAGAAATACCACCAACATGCTCGACCGCCAGACAACCATAAAAGATCTTCTTATTCTTCCAAAGAGTGTTCAGAATCAAAGTTATTATATGAGTTGGGCCCATTGAAGGTAAGTAAATAACTGTTTAGAAGAATAAGAAGATCTTTTATGGTTGTCTGGCGGTCGAGCATGTTGGTGGTATTTCTCTGTGGTTCGATTTTTGACGTGAATTGTATTTTATAACCTCTTTGTTTTTTTGTTTTGTTGAATTCTATGTGTCACAGTATTGCTAGGATCTTAATATTACTAAATTAATATGTATTTTACAAATTGTTCTCTAGAACTTATTATGTACAACTAGCCAATGTGTAAGTAAGCTTTTAACTTTGTACCTGTTTATTTGGTCTGATTCGCATGTAATTTTCAGCATCCTGATGAAGGTCCCAATATAGGGCCGAAATATAGATGTAAATTGGCAATTGGTTGTTTTGTCAATTATCCAGCCCCTCTCTTTGCCGAGTACCCACTTTTTTTACTCAGTTTTCAATAATACGGCAATATCTCTTAGTTACATATATATATATATATATATATATATATATATATATATATATATATATATATATATATATATATATATATATATATATATATATATATATATATATATATATATATATATATATATATATATATATATATATATATATATATGTATATATATAGGGTGTCCTAATTGTCATGGGCCACTATCGCTATCTCGGTAATTATGAGAACTACAAGATTGCTCAAATTAGACAAAATGTGCAGTTTTTGGAAGACATTGAAAATCTAGTTTCATATTTGCACAAAAAAATTATCTCGAGCTACGGGGGTTTTCCGAAAAATTGCTCAAAACTATTTGATCGAATATCTCAAAAAGTATAAGTTTTACAAAAAATTAGCCAAGGAAAAAATTTATTCATTTTAGACGTTCTTCAATTTGGTATTTTTCAAGGCAATTTGGTTCGTCTAGTTTTCGAGATATTACCATCAACTAACATTTTTTAAATACGGACCTGTATTTTTTATTCCATTTCTTAAAAAAAGTTTTTTTCTGGTTTCAACGATGTATCGCATTTTCATATTTGTTTGCGTTTTAATGATAAAAAGACAAAATTTATGTTGTATTGAGTTTCAAAAAATATGAGAACATCAGAGATGGCTTTGACTACTAATAAAACAATTGCCTATTTTAATATTATGAACAGACTGTTGCAGCGTGTAATGAAAGAAACTGTTTATTAAGTTTTTAAACATTCAAACTTTTTACCATTTAACTAAATTCAAGTTATGTAATAAACCTTGAAACATCCTTATTTTTTAAAATTACCTTTGCAAAAATTCAAATTGATGATACATACCTAATGCATTTGTTTCATCTTCTCCATTCTAGGTTGTTATAGTTGTTCCCAGTTCTGAATGATTATTAAATGATCCGTATAGTAGCAAATTTTGCTCTAGCCTTGTGAAAATTATTCGATTCGGTAAGCGCCTTTCGGTATAACAAATTTTGATACATTTGAAGGGCTCTTTCAGCACTTCGAAATGCTTTTGCATAACAAAAAAAATTAATATAATTTTTCACCATTGAAAAACGCTACCATGTAGGTTCAAACTTACTTTGACACCAAATATGTATTACGGATCATAGACTTTTATAAGCAATTGTTTCTCTTTGCTCTATGATTAAACCTATGATAAAATGAAAAAAGTGCCAAAAAAGTTAAATACTAGATTTTTACCATTTAACTACAAACGAATATGGACATGTGATACATCATTGAAATCAGAAAAAAAAAAATTTTTTAATTTGGAAAGAAAAATGCAGGTCCGTATGCAAATTTCCTCAAACAAAATCATCTTGAAGAACGTCTAAAATGCAAAAAGTGTTTTCCTCACTAATTTTTTGAAAAAATTATACTTTTTGAGATATTCGATCAAATATTTTTGAACACTTATTCGAAAAACCCTGTAGCTCGAGATAGAATTTTTTTTTTAAATCTGTCAATTTCCTTCAAAATCTGCACATTTTATCTCATTTGACCAACCTTGTAGTTATTATAGTTACCGAGATAGCAATAGTGGCCCATGGCAATTAGGACAACCTATATATATATACATATATATATATATATATATATATATATATATATATATATATATATATATATATATATATATAGAGATTTGGTTTTATTTTTGGTTGTTCCAGGTTCGTAAAAATACTTTAAAATTACTAGATTAATTCGTTTAATAGACGTTTCAGGAGTAGTACTCCCTTCCTCTGTTATAAAATATAAATATAAAAATCTTAATAGACAACATTGACTACACAAATATTACACGTTTAACAGCTTACCTTAGTATAGACAATAAAATAAATAAACATAAAAATAAAAACATCTAGAGTATAAAACAATATCGTCAAACAAATGACCAGGTAATAAGGTGAAGTGAGAAATTTTTAATATATATATTTATATATATATATATATATATATATGATATATATATATATATATATATATATATATATATATATGATATATATATATATATATATATATATATATATATATATATATGATATATATATATATATATATATATATATATATATATATATTATATACCATTCCGACGATCCAAAATACCCGACGAGATACCCCCTCAAACATGTAACTTTTTAAAATTCGAAAAACTGTTTCTTTCACCTTGAAACTTGATCTAGTAGTTGTTTTTATGATAGAAACATAATTTTTTTAATTTCTCCGGTAGGTACATAATGGCATCTCCAGCGGATACCATCAAACAAAATGAGATGTAATTTGGTATCAAACAGGCTTGTGAGAATAATGAAATTGAAGCTAGAGATAAGTAAATTGAGAAGTTGATCAACAATGCCATTGAAAGCTGCAATTAGATGTTGGAATGGATAAATGAAACTAATATGTATGACACAATTAGTGTGTAATGTTTTGATATATATTGAAAAATCAAGTTTGCTGATGAATTTATTGAATGTCAGAATTGGAAAATTAAAACGGTTATTTTTTCCAATTCAGAAGTGAATGCAATGTTAGTATCTATATAAAATCAATTAATATTGAATTTTCATTTTCGTTTCCTATCACAGTGTGGTTTTCCAAATCATAATTCATTCTACTCGAATTGCATCTTGAACCAATGCACTTCGAATAAAATATACAATCTTAGTGACTGAGCTTTGCTGCTCACTAATTTTTTTTCTTAGAGAAAGCATAACCACATTATAACCTTAAACCCTAATCACCGACACTCTCCATATGTTAAAATCTCAGGGCTTTTTAAAACCCCCGCTCGCTTTTTGAGGTTCAACTTACTGAGTTAAACATTCAAAAAGTCTGGTAAAAAGCACGAACGTCTGGAGCACATCTCGGGAACGTTGAAAAATGATTTAGATGTTGATGACACTATGCTGCCTGTTAACTGACCAAGCCAGTATATACAAGATGAGTTATGCACGAATACAAATTAGATATCTAAGGTTCTGAATGTGAATAGGTCGACCTTTAGGAGTTTATGAGGGGATCTGAAGCACAGTGGCGTAACGGTAGGGTAAGACACCGGAAAGTCATAATGAATATATTTGGTATTGAAATTTTTCAATACTGGACACCCCTGATAATCAAATTTGACATATTTAACGTTTGATTAGTATCATGAATTTCTCTCATAGAAAAGTGTTTGAATAAGGTAGAAACTGATAATATTTCAAATTTTCTTTAACGTATATATTTATTGAATCGAATAATGAGCATAGAAAGAGCCCCAAAAATTACTGAATCAGTGTAAATTTAATCCCAAAAAGCCTTCACATACTGGCGAACGGAAAAGCTTCCGCGTCAAATTCAGAATAGTATATTGTTGTATTACGAGTAAAAGTGGTACTTTTTGTGGCGAGACTAAATGTTTGTCAATTTTAGTGGAGCCACAAAAAGTGCTTTTCTCCGAATAGAACATGCGATTTTTTCCCCAAACTTTTTTCAAACGATAGAATTAAGATAATATCTTCAACAAGTATTAGGTGTGAAGAAACGTAAAACTAGATTGGTTTGCTTACTAGTTTTGTAGATGTCAAGGCAAATTTGACAATTCAGCAAAATAATTGTCAGAAACATTTAAAGTCACTCATCTACTCATTATCCCTAATAACACAGGGATGTCCTTGGTACATCCTTTTGATGTACCGCGGTACAAGGACATGATTGGGATATCCGGGGGATGTCCCGCATAATTTATAGGTAGGATATCCCATTCATGTCCCTGGAATTTTCGATATACACTCACATATATAATAAGAATCATCGAAACTCGTCGAAATGTTGAAAGTGTTTGTTTTTCTTCTGGATAATAATTATGGACAAAAATGAAATATATCTCATACATTTCTGGGAAGTGACCATTTCACAAGTAGAAAATTATTAATGCATAGTATATCCTTATTCTAAATTCCCAAAAATGATATATACATATATTATAGGTACAGGTTTTGTCCCTTTTGGCAACATTGTTTGAATTATTTGGTGATCTGTCAACAATGTAAATTAACCTCATAATATAATGCGCAAGCGCAAGTTTGTTTTCTGTGTTCTTTGTTAGAAGATCAACGGCTTTCGACATTCGGCATTCTTATTGTTTGTGATTGGCAATTTTCGTGAGCATTTGAAGGATTTTATCAGTTGATATAAGGTGTAGTTATATAAGGTGTAGTTGAACAATTTAAAGAATTGAGTTTGAGGTTGGTATAATATGAAAATATTGAATGTACTCTTTTGCTTTTGAATTAAATAATTGATGCAATAATATAAGGTTAACTCATTCTGAATATTATGTTTATAGTTTATTCATTAAGGGCCAAGGAGAGAAGCCACAGAGAAAAAGATGATGCAATAATTCCTGCAACAAATGCACCGTCACCTTAAAATATATATGTATAATTTTAAACTGATTAATTTATCTAGTTTCTTTCATTTATTTATCATATGAATTTATATTTAGAATGAGTTTTTGTTCGTAGTTTTTTTAATTTTTTTTCTATTCTTTTGTTGATTTATCTTATATATATATATATATATATATATATATATATATATATATATATATATATATATATATATATATATATATTCGATTGGTTTATTGGTACCTGCTTTTCTATATTTAATTGGGTTATGGTTGGCAGTGCGAGGTAAATTAAATATCATCAATTCAGTTTCATCATAAATATATTAATAAACGTTTCGGAGGTTCCCTCCTTCTTCAGTATTAATTTGTCTTATATATTCTGCAAAAAAACATAGAAGTTATGGCAATCTCAAATATTTTCCTAATTTATATGTAATCTAACCTCCTTTTATCTAATATATAGTGTAAAGTTGTTTAAAATTGTGTTATTATATTAATATGTGGTCATGGTTGATTTCTGCTGACCATTTTGTTTTTGATTTCACAAACACACAACGATCTTTGACAGGAGATGACATTGCCATGAATGACAAACAAGTACAAAGAAATCAAAAACAAAATGGTCAGCAGAAATCAACCATGGCCATATATTAATATAATAACACAATTTTAAACAACTTTACACTATATATTAGATAAAATGAGATTAGATTACATATAAATTAGGAAAATATTTGAGATTGCCATAACTTCTATGTTTTTTTGCAGAATATATAAGACAAATTAATACTGAAGAAGGAGGGAACCTCCGAAACGTTTATTAATATATTTATGATGAAACTGAATTGATGATATTTAATTTACCTCGCACTGCCTACCATAACCCAATTAAATATATATATATATATATATATATATATAAAGAAGTTTCTGTTTGTCGTTTTTTGTTATTATCATATTTTAACACAATGTTACATTCATTTATGAATTAAACTTGTTTTGTGTTGAGAATCTTTGAATTTTTTTCTCCAAATTTCCCATGAAATTCTTCAAATTATATGAATTAAAGAAATGGAAATGCCAGGACGTTCAGGGGGTGTACCTCATATATATCTTCGGGATATTCCTGGGACATACCAGAAGGACATCCCATGGGTGTCCTTTGGGGTGAAAAGTAGATGTCCCTGGGACGTCCCTAGTAGGTACCTTGTCCCGACAAAGGATATCCCAGGGACGTCCTAGTAGCAAATGAAGGACGTCCCTGGGATATACAGGGGGTGTACTTGTGTCGTTAGGGATAGGACTGTGCGTTCTTGGTAGATACCCGAGTATTAAGAAACGACTTGTATTAACATATGTAAAATTTTTTTTACAGATTTATGTCGGATTCGGAACCCAACTGTACGCCGCCTGACGTTCTTGAAATTGCCGTGAGCGTACAAATTGTACTTTTTTGTACGCTAACGGCCAAACAAAAAAGTGAAAACAAAAAGACGTCTAGCGCCCTGTAAACGATCAAATTTGTTCGACAAACTTGTTTGACAAACTTCACATGTTCTTCAAGCAATGGCATAAACGATCAAACCAAAGATCAAACAAATTTGTCAAATTATTCCTTAGTTACGGTTTTCTCGTTGACGTGACGTGACGCGTTCCATGAAAATTGAGCAATACGGTTTTGAATTTAGTTGTCAAATATGCCGTCAATCCAATTTTTCATCAAACACTTCAAACACGTGAATTGTTTGACAAACGCTTCAAACAAAGCCATAGACTATCAAATAATTTGACAAACACCTAAAATTTGACAAACAAGTTTGATCGTTTACAGGGCGCTTTAGAAATCAAACTTCAACATTGAGAACTGAGGTTAAAAAAGTCGTCATTTTGTGACGTTTGCGGAAAAACTATATTTCTTGCACATTTCAATGAATTATTTGAGAAATTGAAGTCCGGAATTTAACAGAACTGTAGACAATAAAAAATATTAAAAAACTTGGATGGCTGAAATAATTTAGCTATTATATTTTATAGTCATAGAAAAAGTATAGTGTATAACTTGCACAAAAAGTTCATTGCCCACGAGTCTCACTATCATTCCATGCTAATCATGCAATATATCAAAAATAATACAAGAATATAGAAAAGTTTGAAGGAAAATTTATTTCATCGTGAAGTAGGTATCATAAAAATTATAAGTTCTCAATGGAAAAATATTTTATCTACGCCTATGCTAATTTCTCGCTCATCCTCTCAGTATTGCATTTTCAAACGGCGCACAAAACGGCCATTATGAATTATTAACCGGACAATTAACCCTCTGAGATAAATTTGCCGAATTTTCCAAGTGCTGCTTTCAAACGGAAAATTAGAAAAAGGAGGGTCCGTTAAAAATAATTTCAAAAACATAAGTACTCGGATTTGATATATGTATTCCCGGTTTTCTCTGTTTTAATGTGTGCAAATTGAAAATTTACATTTTCAAACTTCTAACAAGCAAGTTTGTTGCACTTCATTGATTAGTAGGTGTATTGTAGGAGATTTAATGAAATTCTAATACAGGAAGAATAGTATCTTATTGCTGTATAATTAAATTCTTTGTTTGCTACAGAGATCTAGATGTCCCAGTGCCAAATCAAAATTAGTTTGAATACTTTACTCCTTTTGGAACTAGGGGCCGTTCAAGTATTACGTAAGCAGATTTATTACAATTATTTACCCCTCCACCCCCTTGTCAGCAAAAGTAAGCAAAGCTCTTACCCCCCTCCCATGCTTACGTGAACATTAGAACATATATGCATTCTTCTTTTAATATATTCTGTTTTTGTAATTATTCATAAGCAGCAGTTATAAAATAGGCTTTGGATAGATGACTTTGACGCACATAATATTCATTCAAACAAACTTTATTGACACAGTATTCAACATAGAGTAATGCCCGCCACATACGCTACGGTAGACCGGAGAGCTCTACCTACGCAGGTATACCTGCGCAGGCAGACCGGAGTGTATGTGGGAGTAGTATTTGCATGTTTTTGTACGTACACAGACCTGCGCAGGTATACCTGCACAGGTTTCCTATCCGGTCTACCGTAACGTATATGGCGGGCATTAGGTAGATATATTATAATCTCAATGAGTACTATACGAAAAAAACAAACTTCTTTTGAATTTTTGGTAAACATATTAATTCCAATTAATAGTCTTCAGTCCATGACATCCGAATCCATGATTCTAAGTTTCCGAAGACATTGGATGTTTGCTGCTCAATGTTGTATATCTGTTCACTTTCATCTGATTTTGGAATGTCTACATCGTTCTCATCAAGCCATTCAACATCTTGGTGCTCTAAATTTTGAATAATGCACATCACTTCATTAGCACGACGAGCAGCCACTCTTATAGGCCTAACTTTCATATCAGTGTGCGTGTTTACTTTTTTGTCACTTGATGTGACGATTCAGTGACTTGATGGAAGCATAATAAAGACCACACGTTTTGCATGTTCGACTTGATAGCTTCAATTTTACCGTCGGACAAAAATAATCGTAGGGCATTTGCAGGAAATCTTTAAGTGAAGAATGTAAGCGTAGCTATATTGACTGGAATATTGAGATATTGCCCTCCACCATTCAAAACCAAGTCATCAACTGTTTGTTCTACTTTTACTGGTGGTGGAAGAAACCTATTGTCTAGTAATCTAAATAGGCCACTTCTTGGACGACAGCATTCGTTGTTTCTACATTTAACAATTTGTAGCAAGTATTGGCTTCCACGCACATGTTCTGAATACCATTCAATGTCTGGAAAATCAGTAAGATCTTGTTCGCCCGGCCTGGTATATGTATTTGGTTTTCAAGCATAGACACAATGTGAGGGTTGCCAATGTGTAAAAATAAATAACTACTACTGACGTAATCACCACCTCCACCCCCAACCTATCATGTCATCAAAAATAAAAAAGCAAAAACCCCCCGCCCCCCTATAGTGCTTACTTGATAAAAAAGTGAAGGATTCTTGTTATGTCAATTGACGATCAATGTTGCCAAATATCTAAAATTTCCCTATTCTTGGTAATTTAGAAGGTTTAAAATTAAGGTCGTAGTGTAGATTTAGAGCCGAAAATTAGGCCGATTGAGAAACGCTGGGTTATCTGCAATAATTGTCTCAATTTCTGGTCATCGATCGTAAAAATCCTCATCGACAAGCCACCCGCGTTCCCTTCACTTATAAGGATCTCGCGATACATCGACCCTGCCAAATATAAAATCAATTATTCCTCACGCGAGTTCAACTAAAATTCCGGCGACCATCTACGGATATTCGTTATAACAATATCCTTCCTCCTATATTCAGTATTGCTGAATTATTAACTAGACGTTTATTATGTCGGAGTGTATTATAACAAGCGGTAAATTCGATGTAGAATGGTTGTGTGGGCGATGTGCGTATCCGGTCGTGAAATAATCGACAGAGGCGTCGATTTAATATCGATATAGGTAGCCCGACTAGATCTCTACACGACGCGGCAGCATCTATGACAGTGTTGCCAAATGGGTAAATTTTAGCAAGATCTGTTTAATGATGGGTCACACTTAGTACTCTGACTCTTCCCTAGGAAGGAGGGGCCTCTAAATGATCAATTATGCTGTGTCACTTGATTTTTTCTTGTCCTTAACGAAATGCATCTTGACACTGACACTTGATCATGAAGCTTTTGGGATCTTCAGATCGGGTATGGCCTCTAGATGACCGGAAGTTGGTGCGATTAGCCGGTGGGTCCTAGCCTACATTTACAGATACTCTTCAGGAAGATTCTCCTTCCAGTGGTGTAACAATAGGGTCGAATGACGGACAAAATGCCAAGGGCATACAGCCGGAAGGGGCCCCCGGCCAAAAACGCTATGCACATTGAAAGTTTTTTAGTAACACATTCAGATTCAGAAGGGGACTTGTAGTATGATCAATTTGGCTATGCCTCATCATAGTACCGGAGATGCCTAATTGAGTCCCAAAATTTATAATCCGTCTTAATGATAGCCGAACTGAGTCCCGGAGTTAGGTAAATTGAGTCCCGGGCCTACCTGAGCTTGCACAGTAGGGGTTAGATTTGCAAAATATTTAATGTCAAATAAAAGTACTTACCAAGACTGTCCTAAATGAAACCGGCAGCCCTTCAATGAAACATCTCTCCAAACCTCAGTGACACTTTGATGAATTGCTTCTTCAAAATCAGCAAATACTTTTCGTAAAGTAAGTATTTTATTGCATTTGCCAATTTCTTCAACCAGATGTTTCAATGTGTATGTATTTTTTCGTTTATTTGGCAATAAAAAGAAAACCAATGGTATGTAATGGTCATCTTTTAAACCATGAATGGAGAACATTTGCAGAAAGAACTTCGGACAGTATTCAAAAGTTCCATCTATATAAATAGTTTTTAAATCTGCTAAAAATTCTAGGTTGGTCTTGCAGGAAAACATAATTATCTGATTTTCCACATCGTTTATCATTAGGAACTCTTCGCCTGTATTGGTTTTCACTGGAAATGTTTTCAATATTGCATGAGTTTCTTCCATATTTTCTGGCAATTTAGGCAAAACAGATCGTCGAGCATTATACATATTTTTTCTGACCAATCTCACATCCTCGGTTGTCAAGGTATTCATATCGCCATTTTGTAACTCCTTATGTATAATTTTCTTCGGGCGTTCACTAACATCTTCTATGGCCTTTCGCTTTAAGGAGTTACTTAAAATTTTGCGATTAAGTACCTCTTCGTTTACTGTATGGTTGTGGTTATCCATAATTTCTGTTACTATGTTGTCAGCACCTTCAGTTTTTAAAAATGCCTCGCAATTTTATTTTGTCTGTGCACCAACAAATCCAACGTTTGGCATTATTTTTTAACATCTTATGGAAACGATATTTGAGGCCATCCAACACAATCAGTTGTTTCCCTCTTTCACTTAGTACAACTCTCACAGAACTCATTTTGACAAACTAACTAACACCGAATAGGTAGGTACAAATTAAACAAACTATATTAAACATTTTGTAGAAAACCCTTTTTATATATGATATCCATAGATGTCTGAGCAATGAAATCCTTCGTTCATAGGTAATAAAAATATTAGTTGGTATAGATTTAAAAAGTAATTAGGAATTCCCGAAATATGCATATCAGGAGAATTAAAAGGATTAGAAAGATTTAAGTGATCCTGGACTCAATTGGACCATATAAATTTCTTGACCCTTCTTAATTCAGGTAGACAGGACTCAATTTACCTTTGCCCCATAGTACAAGCCTCCTTCTGAATCTTTTCTAATTCACCGAACTACCTGACTAGCAATTAAGAATGGGTGTTTCCAATTTTTTTTAACCATCCTTCTATTTACCCTTTCTACACAATTTGTCGTCTATTTATTTTTTGTATTCGATATAACGAAAAAATGGTTTGCATTTAGCATCTGAAGAAGGGAAAGTTTCGCCGAAACAAGCGTCATGCCTATTTTATTTAAAGAATGTGTAAATAGTTTCTTTAAACCATTGTTTTAATATCGTCATATATTGCTTTACAATTCTGTTGTGAGCAAAATCTAAAGTGACAACATATATTTTTCAAATTCTCCTGAATTTTGTATTATATCGTAGTCAAAACATCTTTGGATTTAAATATTCCCTCGATCATGTAGGTTTTGTAAATAAATTAAATTAGCCTCAGGATGTTATATACCGGGTGTCCACGGAAGGTGGCTGGTCCCTATAACTTTTTTGTTTACGGAGATAATGAGATGAAATTTAGAGGATCTGTTTAATGCATGAAACTGCATTTTTTGGCAAGTAACTCAACTCAAGTAACAACTTCCGGTTTCACCGGAGGTGACATGAACTTTCGGTTTTTAAATGGGACACCTAGTATATTTTCTGTTTTTTTGTCTTCATATAACAATTAGAATGCGACCATGTATCATTTGTTACTTTTTGTAACCGTTGTTTAATTTGATTTTTCGAAAGAAATATTTATTCTAGAGGGCTATAGATGCGTTTATCGCCCTGGGACGTAGATTTGTGGGCGTGGCTTCAGACTTATTTTGTTTCAATTGTGTTGGTCACAGGCTACTCGATGATTTCAAATGTTATTTTAATATCAATAAGATTCTTCATTTGAAGACAGTTCTAAGGTTATGGGATTTCAGGTTTTTATTGAAAGTTTTCTTTCAGCTTAATACCTAGAGTGCGGTATCAAATTAATCGTAATGAAATTATCTTCTTTTTTAACCCGACGAGCCACCATATTGCCATTTGAAAAAAAAGAGTTATAATAGTTTTAAAATTAAAAGTTACATAGCTGAACCATTTTGAACGAAAACAGTAGAGTTGTATTCTAACAAACATTTTAGGACCGATATTAGTTATTTTAACGCATTCGTAGCCCTCTAGAATGAAAATCTATTTCGAAAAAAAAATAAAAAAAAGGTTACAAAAAGTAACAAATGATACATGGTTGTATTCTAAATGTCATATGGAAACAAAAAAACTTAAAATATACTAGGTGTCCCATTTGAAAATCTAAAGTTTATGTCATTTCCGGTGAAACCGGAAGTTGCATGAAGTTGAGTTAATTGTCAAAAAATGCAGTGTTACGCATTAAACAGATCCTGTAAATTCAATTTAATTATCTCCGAAAACAAAAAAGTTATAGGGGCGAGCCACCTTCCTTGGACACCAGGTATACATACATAGATAGTAACTCGATTATTCGTTAAAAACAAAATTAATTCTACACTTCAAAATCATATGTAATCTATGATAAATAACCAATTCCAACTTCTTTATAAAACTCGTTAGAATATTTTTGTACTTGAAAGAAGAAATATTAAACCAATCACATTTTCTCTAAAATTAAACTTGCCGCCCACGCTGCAAATATAACATTTGTTAGGCTTACATCACGATAAAGAATTTTTCATTAAGAATTTTTTCTTCGGACGAAAATAAAATCAACTTCATCAGGAAATATTTCATGCTACGCTCTTGAGTTATAAAGTATCCGATGTCTTACGAGTAATGAAATAATTATAGACAACACAATTTATATTCAGCAAAAACAATATCACACATGATACCTTATGTGCAAAATCCGCTGGCTCATTCTTGCATTGTATTGTTTGAGTTACGTTGTTGTTTTATCAATGACTCTCATTGTAATTATGTTAAATGAAATGCTTAACGTAGGATTTCAATTAAAATGCAATAAGACAATACGATATCATTACTTTACTATTACTCCATCACCGTACACATCGGTCCTGAACAAACAAAAGATCAGAATATTTGAATTAAATCAATATAAATATATATATATATATATATATATATATATATATATATATATATATGTATATATATATATATATATATACATATATATATATATATATATATATATATATATATTATATATATATATATATATTATATATATATATATATATATATATATATATATATTATATATATATATATATATATATATATATATATATATATATATATCCGTTGAACGGGGTCTGTGGCGGATCTGAGGGGGGCACAGGGGCACGGGTGTGTTAAGGGTGTGCAAGCCCGCATTTCCCAGATTCAACCTCCTCCAATCTACAACCACTGTGCCAACCACAGACAACTTGGCTATAAACAAAGCTTGCTCTGTTGCTAGCATCAGAAATGTCGTGGGAGTCATATCTTCTTTAGCATATTTTTTCCGTGACTCTACTGCAAGATTTAAAGCTTTGGAAGAAGAGATGCGGGAAAATCATGACCTCAAGCCAGGAAAACATGGTTTAAAAAGACTGTGTGAAACAAGATGGATAGCAAGACACGAAGCCATGCTGACGTTCATCGAACACCTTCCTGCACTTCCCACTGTTCTAGAAACTATTGCTAGTGCAACGAAACTTAAAGGAAGTAATGCATTTGCTTTCCTACACTCTATTCTATCATCAGTGATTTCAATCAGTGTAGTAATGTTGACTGAGGTACTTGGAGTAACTTTACTAGAATACATGGATGTGCTGAAAACTTGAGGACTACTATCGCATGACAGTCTACATCCCGTTTCTTGATTTCATTATAAATGAACTGACGTCAAGGTTCCCCAAGAAGGAGATGGAATGCGTAGGCAAGCTGCAACTCCTTGTTACCAGATCTAAACGATACCTACATAAGTGACATTCTTCAAGGGGCGATTAAATATGAAGAAGATTTGCCATGCTTTTCAGCCTTGAAAGGTGAGCTGCGAATTTGGAAGTCAAATCCCGAAAATAAGATGCCTAAACACCCGGCGCAAGCTGATAAGTTTGCCGATTCTCTCCCAAACATTAGAATGATAATTCAGTTGTAGTGCACTCTTCCTGTAACTACCTGTACAGCAGAGCGAACTTTTTCTGCATTGCGTCGTTTAAAAACATATCTACGCAGCACAATGACTGAAGAGAGACTGATTGGCTTGGCTTTACTGCACTTACATCAGGATATTTCCAACGTAATGGAAGCTGAAGAAGTGTTGGACGTTTACATACAGGAAACACGCACAAGAAGAAATTATCTCTGAAGATCCTTAAATAATATGTATGTCAAAAATATTATGTTCCGTATTTAATAAGTTTGATTGATAAAAAGTCATTATCATGTACTTTTTAATTCATTATGCCTGTACCTGAACAGCTTTTCATGTAATGGTAATGATGGAAAGGGTTATTCTTAATAGACATTTTTAACTTAGTTATAATACAATTTTTAACAATTTTCATCAAGTAAAAAATCTACTCACTGCTTCATGGAGTGGTATACCGGTATAATATGTCCTCAGACTATCGGAGTTGTAAACTGGGCCCACCTCAAAAAAAATTTCTGGATCCGCCGCTGAACGGGGCTATTCTCGACTTTTTTTCATTATTTTTAATATAGCAGAAAGAGTAATTAAAAGTTATCTACTTTGATATTCTTTTTGGATAGGTTTACATACGACCAAATATTATTCTATGATAAATAGGTCCCCATTCTTACAGGTTGCTGAAAAAAAAATTTTTTTGTCTCGTCCAAAATAGCCTCGTGGGTCGGGGTTATTTTAGAATCGGTAAGAATAACGCATACATTAGATTAACCTCGTATATGGGGCTAAATTGGAATATATATATATATATATATATATATATATATATATATATATATATATATATATATATATATATATATATATATATATTTTTTTTTTTTCATTCATAGGTGCCCTAACCTATCATAAAATAATAGTAAATCACAAACAAATTAGGAATAATAAAAGGTATGTAGCATTGATAATTTAAAGAATGGGGTTAATTTCGACGGCTGGGGATATTTTGGAATGATTATGAAAATGTCATCCAGAATAGCCCCGATCTTCAAAAAGGTCCATAAAAAATTAAAAAATTTTGAGGTAGCAGAATGTTCATAACTTCATTGCACAATGATACTAGCATCAGCACCAATTTTTGTATAAAACTTAATTGCTACAACTCTCACCCACGACGCACTAGCTCTGAAAGTCAGTTTTATTTTGTTGTCCCAAGTTGGCAACTCTATCCATTTATGTTTTATGGGGAATACTCGACTGTATTATTCGTCATTTATATTTTGTTTCCGTTGCCAGTTTTCATTAAGTGTTTTAAACACGTAATACATAGGAGCGAAACTACGAAACTATCTACCTACATACATAAGAACATATATATATATATATATATATATATATATATATATATATATATATATATATATATATATATATATATATATATATATATTATATACATATGTAGAGAAAGAGAGACTTTTGAAATTGGGTTTTTGATGCCAAGCATCCTGAAATGTCATGAAACGAAAAACTATCTTGGGCCTAGGTCCTACTTTGCTAATCGCACCCATTTCAATAAGCATGTTTTCAAAGTGAAAACCTGCTAATAAGCGAAAATTGAATAATGCATGAGAAAAATAATGGTGGATGAAGTTAGCTAAAAATGTATGCAACGACAGGGCTAAGTCAGGAAAACGGCATAATTAAATGTAAGATTAGTAGTAAAAGTTTATTAGGACAAATTTGAGCCCTTTTCAACATATCACATTATGTATGATTGTTTATTAAATAAAAATCTCTTGTTTTGTTTATTATTAACGAAAACACGATTGAAACAAAAAAAAACGGTATTTTAGCAACTTTCCGGTACCTACTTTGCGCAACAAATTTGTGACTTTTAGGTAAAAATGGTCACTTGGGTGTTTATTGGGGGGGAAGAAGGGGTTCATGAAAACGTTACGGAGCGTTACATAGGGGGGAGGGAGGGTCAAAAATCTTTGAGATACAGCCTGGTGACAGACAGACGGACGGACAGACAGCAAAGTTTTAGTAATAGGATCCCGTTTTCACCCTCTGGGTACGGGACCCTAAAAATTGAATCTGATCCGTATCATTTTTTTATTTGAATCGAAGTTATTTTCTGATGATTATTCAGTGAATTATCATTGAATAAACAAGAGCTATATGGTTCCTTTCGGTTATCATTAGTGAAAACCCTCGGTGGTATTCCCAAAAAAATCTTACAACTCCTGTCCTACATGTCCGCGGATTTTTCGATCACCCCTCGTAGATACCAAATCTTGTCAGTTTTGCAAAACGAAGATTGCAACATTGAATCAAACCTCTACAATATCATTCAATTCAGAGTCATTATCGTAATTTCCAATGAATAATTCATTCATTTGGACGAATACTCTTACATGCGGTTTGCTAATCCCAATCAGACGTTTGTAAGACTGCAATTAATGCTTTGTATTCCATCGGAATTATGATTACACGCCCGTATTACAATGTTTGCTTCTTGGAACGTCAGCTCGTATATTCCCTGTATTTTTATCACCATAACCTCTGATGAACGTTTTATTTTATCCAGTCTGAATGAGGTACATTCATTATTTTATGCAATAAGTGTAACTTAAATCTGTCTATCAGATCATCTTTCCGTTTGTTTGCAATTTTATAATTACGGTGGGTATTTTGTGCGGTCGTAGATAACATTCAGTAACATGGGATTATGTTTATGAATTTTCATACTGTAACAATAAATGCGATTGAGGCCACGCGAACCGAGAAATTGATCGTACAGTTTTACGTGACTTGCAAAATGAATTAGATACGAGTATATGGGAACTCTGAGTACACTCGTATTTCCCTAGCATAGATAATATTCATTTGATTGTGAAAGAAACGAGCGAGCAGCAGAGCTCCGTCAATAAGGTCCTCATTTTTTTTTTAGTCGTATTTTATCCTATACAGTAACATACTATTGCAGTTAATCGAAGAAAAGCTGTCAGTTGCGGCAGTATTCTTCCCATCCGTTTTAGACCTTCTATACCACGATTTTCGAAAAAACTTTCATGTCATATATATGTATATATATATATATATATATATATATATATATATATATATATATATATATATATATATATATATATATATATATATATATATATATATATACCGGGTGTAAATGAGTGATGGGCCACCTCCATAACTTTTTAATGGATACTTCGATTTTATTGAAATTTGGTTGGTTTATCTCAGACATAGTTTTGAGTTTTTTCACATACAAAATCAATATGGCTGATTTTCGGTTTCACAGAAAACGTTATAAAAATTAAAAATTCAAAAGGAACACTCTATATATTTTTACATATTTTAATTCTGAGGCTTCAAATACATACATTCCATCTGTCAATTTTTTTTTTTCATATTTCGTAAACAGGGTCGGTCTCAGGAGCAAAGGGAACTAATAAGAATAAGATTTTCAATAATTACTTCGTTATTTAGAAATTGAGAAAACTAATATGTAAATCATTTTGAAGGAATTTGAAGGAGCTTTTTGATATACTGGGTGGCCCATGTATGTTTCTATTTAAAAAACTGAGTTTTGGTTCGAATTAGAATTTAATCGTTAACAAACTTCACGAAAATGGATTTTTTGAAAAATTATTACTTTCGGTGATATTTTAAATCAATTATCTATGATTTAGACGACGTCGCAGCCATCTACAATAAAAAAAACAAAATGAAAAACAAAATTGAAACGGCGCTAGAATTTACATTTGACAGATGGAATGTATGTATTTGAAGCCTCTGAATTAAAATATGTAAAAATATATAGGGTGTTCCATTTAAATTTTTAATTTTTATATCGTTTTCTGTGAAACCGGAAATCAGCCACATCGATTTTGTATGTGGAAAAATTCAAAATTATGTCTGAGATAAACCACCTAAACTTCAATAAAATCGAAGAATCCATTAAAAAGTTATAGGGGTGGCCCATCACTCATTTACACCCGGTATATACATATATATATATATATATATATATATATATATATATATATATATATATATATATATATATATATATATATATATATATATATATATATATATATATATATATATATATATATATATATATATATTTATATATATATATATATATATAATATATATATATAATATATATATATATATATATATATATATATATATATATATATATATATATATATATATATATATATATATATAATATATATATATATATATATATATATATATATATATATATATATATATATATATATATATATATATATATATATATATATATATATATATTTATATTTATATATATATATATATATATATATATATATATATATATATATATATATATATATATATATATATATATATATATATATATATATATATATATATATATATACTTACATACATACAGGGTAACGAGAAAGTCTGGCAACAAGGAAGTTTTTTAAGACGATTAAACGTATAATCATCAAAATTTCCTCAGAGATGAATTGTTAGAAAAGGTGTAATTAAGTGGCCGGCAAGATCTCCCGACTTGACTCCACTTTATATCAGACCTAACTGATTCAAAAACTCTGAAATGTCTTGAAATACAAACAATTTCTCCATAAATTATAAACAATTCTATTCGAAACTTCAAATACAGATTGTATTATTTCTGAGACACAGGTGGCCAACATTTTGAGCCCCTGTTATAAGGAAACAATTAGATAATATTTTTGTAAGTTAGTATGAATTGAAAAATTACATATTGCATGTCTTGGAACATTGTTCCTCTTATTTTTTAGTAATGTGGTATTTATTCTGTATTTACGAAAAGAGGACGTAATCAGCTTTTCTACGATATATCACTCGACCTACGGTGCTATTTGAAAAAAATTCAAGATGGAGGCGGTACGCTGAATGCTGACGTCACTCAAGTTTGAAAGGACCTCTGAAAAACGAAAAATACAATCCTGTGCATAACCCTAATATTTGATAATTATACGTTTAATCGTTTCAAAGAAAATACCTTGTTGCCAGACTTTCTCGCTACCCGGTATATATAAATATATTTTTTCCGGTACATATTGACATCTCCAGCGGCTCCCATCGAGTCGAATGAGCTGAAATTTGGTACCTGGGATTTTTTCCATTGCAGAACAAAAGTATGAAAATTTGGGTAAATTTTTGCATCCGCCGACATTTTTACGCAGATATTTCTAATATATATGGCTTGAATCTTAGTCATTGCCCAACAACATATCAAATTTTTGAACCACTAAATTCCATACATACACAACACTCAAGAGCAAGGTGGGACTCGAACCCACGATCCTCGGTTTACAAGCGATAACACTTTATCGCTGGGCTACCGAAATATGATTCAATTCACTAGATTCGCATCTTGACTCGAGCATTTCGCGCAAAAAATACGATTTTAATGATGGAACTCTGATGCTCACGAGTTTTTTCTATATACAAATTTGTAATAACAAAGTTAAGTTTAAAGTGCTGTAGAGACGAGCAAAATATTGAAACCCACCAAGAAACATGAAATCTCTGAATTCAAAAAACGTGGTTGATGAAGATAGTTGAAATATCCAAAAAGCACTTCACTAATTGTTTCTATCCACGTACATGATTTTAACTCAACCTGGAGAAGCTGTTGGTATGCGCTAAACCTCAAAAACTCTAAAAAAAAACAGGAAATCTCTATTGAAATGATGTCGGTTGGATAAAAAGTTGAAACTACGAAAAGCCACTTTCCTAACTTCAACTCAATTTACTTACGAAAAAAAAGTAATTCACTAATTGTTTATATCCACGTACATGGTTTTAACTCAATCTGGAAGCTGTTGATATGCGCAAAACCTCGAAACCCCTAAAAAACACGAAATCTCTATATTAAAATGATGTCGGTTGAATAAAAAGTTGAAACTACGAAAAGCCACTTTCCTAACTTCAACTCAATTTATATACGAAACAAAAATCAGTTCACTAATTCTTTCTATCCACGTACATGATTTTAACTCAATTTAGAAGCTGTTGATATGCGCAAAACCTCGAAACCCCTAAAAATCACGAAATCTCTATATTAAAATGATGTCGGTTGAATAAAAAGTTGAAACTACGAAAAACCACTTTCCTAACTTCAACTCAATTTACTTACGAAACAAAAAGCAGTTCACTAATTGTTTCTATCCACGTACATGATTTTAACTCAATCTAGAACCTGTTGATATGCGCAAAACCTCGAAATCCCTAAAAAACACGAAATCTCTATATTAAAATGATGTCGGTTGGATAAAAAGTTGAAACTACGAAAAGCCACTTTCCTAACTTCAACTCAATTTACTTACGAAAAAAAAGTAATTCACCAATTGTTTCTATCCACGTACATGGTTTTAACTCAATCTGGAAGCTGTTTATATGCGCATAACCTCGAAACCCCTAAATAACACGAAATCTCTATATTGAAGAAGCTGTTGCTATGCGCTAAACCTCAAAAACTCTAAAAAACAGGAAATCTCTATATTGAAATGATGTCTGTTGAATAAAAAGTTGAAACTACCAAAAGCCATTTCCCTAACTTCAACTCAATTTACTCACGAACAGAAAAGCAGTTCACTAATTGTTTCTATCCACGTACATGATTTTAACTCAATCTAGAAACTGTTGATATGCACAAAACCTCGAAACCCCTACAAAACATGAAATCTTTATATTAAAATGATGTCGGTTGAATGAAAAGTTGAAACTACCAAAAGCCACTTTCCTAACTTCAACTCAATTTACTTACGAAAAAAAGCAGATCACTAATTTTTTCTATCCACGTACATGATTTTAACTCAATCTAGAAGCTGTTGATATGCGCAAAACCTCGAAACCCCTAAAATACACGAAATCTCTATATTAAAATGATGTCGGTTGAATAAAAAGTTGAAACTACGAAAAACCACTTTCCTAACTTCAACTCAATTTACTTACGAAATTTCAATGTTCTTACTGTATCTGGAAAGACTCTATTGCAAATGTTAAGCTACAGTTCCACCAGGGGAACATTTTAAGGAACATTCTTGTTGCTGTTGCGTGTTCTCGAAAATGTCCCTAAATGTTCCTTAAAATTTTTTATTTTTCGGCAACAAATGTTGACTGTTTCTACTTGTCACCCTTCAAGCTACGATTCCACTGGAGGCAGAGGCATATTCACGAGGGGGAGTTACTGGGTGGTACTTAGCCCCCCCCCCCAAGAAGAGAATTTGCAACAATAAATCTTCGAATAAAATTGAAAATATAAAACATATCAAACATTGTACGAAAACTAATAAAAAAGGTTTTTTCATATTATTTGATAGTCCACGTAGCATGTAAAAGAAATAAATAAACAAACGAAATTTATCAGAATAGATAGATCCTAGATAGATCATACCTAGATCAGTGAATCGCATGCGAAATTTTATGTGGTTGCATAAGTAAATAGGTGTTTACGCGCGATGCCTCGGCTTCACTCATTCAAAAGCAGGGGTGCGGGTTGCCGCATCGTTTGGTCCAAATTCTTCGATACAAATTATGAAAATTATACAAATTCAGAACTTTTGTTATACATACTCACGACTATGGAAAGAATTCCGACGAAAGCGGCGAATTGATTTCGTCTTGTGATTTTTGAATCATATTTGATGCTAGAAGAAGCGGTTATGTTTAAATTTTTAATAAATATATCATTCCCTAACCTTTCTGATATTTTTCCTTCAAATTTAGAATAGCCTATTTCTTGGGTTTTCATATTTTTTCTTGAGTTTTATATATATTTTATTTCTTAACTTTTATGTATATTTTATATTTTCACATTTTATGATGAATATTGTATGTACATGTCCCCGCAATTATTTTATATTTTTTTGATGTTGAATAAAAGAGTGAATTATGGATGAGCTACGATCAATCGACACCCCTCCCTCCCACGCTTTCGCTGATTATCTTATAAATAGTTTAGGTCAACTTGCCTAAAACTTGCCACTACCCCCCCCAACTCAATCTCTGGATACGCCACTGACTGGAGGAACATTTTTGTTGCTATTGCATGTTTCTGTAAATGTTCCAAAATATTCATAAATGTTCCTTGAAATTTCTTTTTTTTTTGGCAACAAGTGTTGACTGTTCGTACTTATCGCCGGTTTTCATTTTTAGCGGTAAATTTCAAAAGAAAATAGGAAACATGTGTAAACAAATCCGTGTTGCTATCACAGTGGAAACATATCGAAAACGCAAAATTTCAGTGTGCAGTGAAGTACGAAAACGAATAAATATATAGCTACGTTTCCACTCGAGGAACACTGAGTATTGTTTCCGTAAATGTTCCTTAAAATTTCTTTTTATTTCGTCAACAAATGTTGATTGTTTCTACCAAATAATATGCAATGTTGCTTTATTGGAAACAAGAAATTTACGTATGTTGCCATGAGTTTCTACCTATGACAACAAAGAGAAACATTTAGCAGCAAAATGTTCCTCCAGTGGAACCGTAGCTTTATAATGTTTCCAATATATCTTATTTCAATATGTTTCAAGATATGAACAGCTTGAGGAATTCAAAGGTATTAATTTTTTTTTCCTGGAAGTAGATGATCACCTTACCAATTATAACTACTGAGATATAAAATAGTGATAACATCATGTACATGAATTGGAATGTTATCATTTTCATAAAGCGATTATTACTTTTATTATCCGAAAAATAATTACTGGTTGTTCCTCTATAATGACTCAATTTATATGCAATATGATAACTATGAATAACTATTCATTGTTCAATTTGATGTTGCTATAAGATTATTATTATCTGATATGCTCTTTCTGTGAATAAGAGTTTTTATTTATAATCCTGGATTTCGTGTTTTTGCCAGGAGTTTGAAAAAAAATTGAAACCAAAGAATGAAGGACACCCTACTGCGTAGCACTAGGGATGATAAAACCCCTCGGCGCATGTGCATGTCGTCAATATTTTTTGAATATACCTATTATATAAATTGAATAACAATGAAAGTCGATTTTACGAATGAAATGAAGGAAAATTGCAATAAATGTATTTATAAGTCGATATTACGAATAAAATCCGTGAAAATTTAGCAAAAAAATTCATTGTTTGACTGTCGAATTTGAAGATCCTATCCCGGCTCATTTTGCTGAAAATTATGAATCAAACTGATAAGATATCTCTATGGATGGGAAGCAGACACAGACGCAGAATCAAGCTCAAGCTATCAACGTCGCTTGGTTACCGTGGCACACAGAGCACTTCGACGCATGTTTTGTAGGACTTCGTACATATCGACCTTGGCGCATGCGCATGTCGTAATGCCTATCTAAAAAACGCTATAATTTTTTATTCTTCGTTGGTAAAAATTGGGAGTTCAAATTCCCTGATGAAATCATATGTGTTTCATCGATATCCGTTGGAATTTTTGAAATCGGACCAGATCCCAACTTTTCGTAGTGAGAATAAAGCTTCACCTCGGGGTAAAAACGCTATATTTTTTTTATTCTTCGTTGGGAAAAAGTGGTAATTCAAATTTCCTAATGAAATCATATGTGTTTTATCGATATCCGTTGGAATTTTTAAAATCGGGCCAGATACCAACTTTTTGTCGTGAGACTATAACCCCTTTAGCTTCGCCTCGGGGTAAAAATGGATTTTAAGTCAACATAATCTCAATGTAAGTACCAAATTTCAACCCTCTAGTGTTAGTTTGAATGGTTTCGACAATGTTTCTTCTGTATTTGTGGAACTTCTGGACTTCCATTGTCTATAAAAATATATCTGAAACAAAAGCAAAGAAAATTTGATTAGTAAATGGCAAGAAAAGAAAATAGCTGAAAAAATGAAATACAATGAATCAGTAGGATTGATTGGAAGTATCTGAAAAAAGAAAGGAAGTATCTGAAAAATGAAATGACATTAGTAAATAATAAGTTGGAAAATGGTGAAAAATAAAATTATACAATAAATATACACGACGTTTCGGTTAGTTGGGTATCTCTAACCGTTCTCAAGTGTAAACGTTTACACTTGAGAATCTCATTTAATTTCTTCTTTCTTTTTTCAGATACTTCCATTCAATCCTACTAATTCATTGAATTTAATTTTTTCAGCTATTTTCTTTTCTTGCCATTTACTAATCAAATTTTTCTTCTTTTGTTTCAGATACATTTTTGTAGACAATGGAAGTCCAGAATTCTTCAACCCTCTAACTCAATCTGCAGAAGCTATAGAATTCGGAAATTTTTCCAAAACCACGAAAAAAAAATATCGTGAAAATGGCGGCGATTGGAAAAATTTAACCAAAATTTGATAGTTTCGTTCTGCAACGAAAACAAGGTAGGTACCAAATTTCAGTAAAATACGACTGAAGTGGGAACTGGTTATTCGCTAATAAGATATATAAAAAACAATAAGGTATATCCAAAGTATCAAATACAATAAACGAAGAAGAAGAAACAACAATAGAATAAAGCTAGGACACATCTGATGAGAATACGTATATCAGAAACAAGTGAAGATGGAGGAGGAAACTCCTGTACAGAATGATTGCAGAATGCCTCACTATTTCAAGCTAAGGGAAAATCAAAAAACTAGTAGGAGTGAGGACGTAACCTGCTTCAAACCGTTCTTGATATTGGTGTTCATTAGAACTTTGGAACTAGAAGGCGAGCTGTTGATGACGCTCTAGTCAGAATAGATCTGATGGGGGACACAATAGACCTTAAGGTCGCTGTGCAGTGTGACCCCTTATTCTGTATTTTTGGGAGTGCAGTCGAGACCACAGCACTTAGGCCCCATTGGGCGCTTTGTGCAGCCTCCCCGGGAACATCACCAGCCTAGGCTCCCAACCATCCCAGTCGATTGAAAAAGAGGGTGATTGCACCTAGGGCGATTTCCCTCAAGGTGGCTAAAATTGGCCACCTTCCACCCAGAATGGATTCTCGGAGTGACAAGACAGCGGGGCATTCACAGAGAACATGTAGTACCGTCTCGTCTTCCTGTTCACAGCCTCTGCAGAGAGGTGTGTCGCTTAATCCCATATTAAATAAGGACTTTCGAAGTTGTCAGTGTCCCGTTAAAATTCCCACGACATTGCGTAGTTTTCCTCTGGGCATCGCCAGGTAAGTCATTGCTGCATCTTTATTGGGATAATTTAAAAGTTCCCTGGCAAGTCTGCAGGTGGTTGTTTTATCCCATAGGATTTTGAATTTGTTCTCTTTCATCATTTGTGCCTTTGCTGTCAGCGGTAATAGGCTGGAAGGGCCAGGACCGAATATGTTCAGGCCGGCTGCTTTTCTAGCCAATTCGTCAGCTTTTTTGTTGCCATTGCATCTCGAATGGCTTTTAACCCAGCACACCATAATTTGGTTTGTGTGGGCTGCACCCGCAAGTGCTTGATGGCATTCCCATAGTGACTGTGAGGTTATTTTATGATTCTTCAGGGCCAGTAACGATTGTCTAAGATCTGTGTAGATTTTAATGGTTTTGTTGATCCCTTATTATGTTTGTGACCCCTTATAGAATAAATCAATTAGTAAATTTTCGCTAAAACTATAAGGATAAATGAATACACAAAATATATATAAAAACAACCATGAAGGAAGACATGGAAATATCAATTCCTTTTACGTCTTCTCACATCGACAAACCACGTTCATAATTTCGTTTATAAAAGACGCAATGCCATTTTTAAAAGTCGTACTTTCTATTTCAATATTCAAATGAAAAAACCACAAAGTCAACCACAACGATGTTTGTTTAACCCGCGTATGACCGCTAAACATGCACCAGTGACCTTCATTTCCTATAAAGAATCGCAGGTTGCCTTGTTGTATTGCAATTAAGAACGGTGTTGAATGAGTGTAATTTGAATCCGCCTTCTTGATTCAAACAGCACGTCATGCATATGAAATATAGCGATAGGAATAAGTGATATAATTAACGAATATCTTAACCGACAGGCATAGAATATAGTGAAGTCTTCACCATAACGAATTGACGGTTTAATCAATTCTTCTCTGTTTGTTTCTGCCAAAGTAGCGTGAAAAAATCGAAAATTGTAGACAGGTCTGTATTTGAGCCTATTTTGGATTAATAACAAAATGTACTGATACTTTTAATAATAACAGACTATTGCAGCATATCAAAGTCAACAGTCACATGCGGGAGTAGTTTTTTATCCCTTTTAGACCTCCTTGTCCACTATTTTTTATTTTTTTGAATATGTATTTATATGTGTATATATATATATATATATATACAGTGGCGCCGACTCCATGGGGCCTGAGGGGGCCCGAGCCTCCTCATGAATTCGTTTGGAGGGGCGGAGCCATTTCAATAATTTGAGAAAATTATAAATTATATTATCCTTTGTAGAATCACAAAATTATGTTTGTATTTTTTATTTTAATCCTTAAATAATTCAGAGTAATATTAAAAATATTTATAAAATAGAGAATTAAATACATACACAATGTTAAATTTTCAGTTTCGAATTATTAGTAGGTACTAGTTTAGTACTGTATTACTATAGTACTGTATCAGTTATTTTCAAACACTTGAATATTTTTATGTTTATTATTTTGTAATACTTAAATATTTTATGTTTTATTCTTTTAATCATAGTTTGAGATTTATTTATATATAATTTCAGTTTTTTCAGAACTATATATTCACTGCTCTGTAAAAGTCTATGAGCATATAAGTATTACTGTCTAATATAGATCATGTGACTCTAGAATGATTTTTAGTGAAACTTTAAAACTCACTGTTTTTCATCTAAAATTAAGACAAGATCCCCGGTATGGGCCCCACCAATATTTTTCATAAGTCGGCGCCTCTATATATATATATATATATATATATATTGAATACCGGGGTAAATTTCAAATACTGGGGTTGATTTACATAAATAACAATAACTATTTAGACCAATTCCGTTTATTGCTCCCTACGTTAACAACTTGTTCATACGTTCAAGCAACACCTCCTATACTAGAAGGCAGGGAAGCTGAATCCAAGATGGCGCATGAAGTAGTCAGCGGGTATTTTAAATTCATTATATGAAATATTTATAGATTTTGTTATAGTAAATATTTAAATGTTTTTGATCATGTTAACAATAACTAAATAAAGTTTGTAATAATTTTTAAGTGTTTAATTTGACTTGTTTTGTGGTTTCACTCTTTTTAAATGGGGCATTGTCTTTGTACTGGTTTTATCATTATGTTTTTTAAGATAATTTTTTAACAAAATTGTAGTTGCTGGTTTAAAGAGCAATTTTAAAATAGATTCTTCATCGTGTTTAGGACAATTGTGACCATTAAAAAATTCAATTTGTAGTTTATAAAAGGTGATGCGAAATGCTGTGCTTCTTAAAGGGTCTGCCTGATGTTCCTGTGTCGAATAGATACATGGTACTGGGAGCCTGCCAGGTATCTAAGAAATTACAAAAATATGCTTTAAGATTACACCTTAAAGACAAAACAACAAACATTTACCTATACTTTCCAAACCTTTAGCATGAGGTGAAATTGAAAACAAAATGCTACAAAATAAGACTATCTCGCAGCTATATTTTAAATGATTTTATTAACATGTTCAATATGACAAAGTGAAAAACTTATAAATTAAAACAGTGTACATCTATACAAAGTAGTTACAACAAATGTTGATAAACAAACATCCCGAATCAGCTAGTGCTGGTCTTCGGATCAATATGTAACAGTACTCTATGACGAGATAGTAGGTATGCAATATTTACAATGAGAAATAAAATTTAGGATACACTAATGTGATTCATTCAAAAATACAGTTTGCAACAGAAACATATTGAATAATTTCAATTCTTCATTTCCCTCAAAACAATAATATAATGAATATAGATTAATATTAATATAATATCAATTGTAATATCGTAATATTGTAATCTAAATTTGGAATTAACTTTGAGCAAATTCATTTGTTCTTTTAAAAATATTATGGAATCTTTATTTTCAGGCTCTTGATCTGCTACTACCATTAAGATATCTATGACAGAATTTAAATTGTCTTCCAAAGAACGATGTGGTTCCAAAATAAATAATATTCTAATTTTTGTCTTTTAGAATGAGGACAATCTCTTAGAGAAGTATGTGGATTTGACAAATAATCAGGACAATTAGGCAGTATACATGGCACTGCATCTGAAAATACATGTGTACTTAAAATCATGTTATACCAAAATGTATCAATAAAACTAACCTTTTACTAAACGAATACGTGTTAGTGGCAATACTATTATTTCTCCTGTTGACTCAATTACATGTTTCGTATTCCTTTCAATATCACTTTCCTTAAAGTGAAGTTCACATACCTTAAAATAAAAAAGAAAAGTTGTAAATATTTTGTTTATCCCTACATTTTAACTAAGTACTTTACTTTGCTGTTTTATTTTTAGACATTAATATAAGGTTGAATAATATTTAACTATCTATAATTAACTACTTTTTTGTTCTTTTTAATGTGTATGCTCACACGAGTAGCTGACACAAATAACTCTACTATGTTTCATTTGATTACCTACGGTCGGACCCGACTATTTACAAAACAAACTAAACTTACCCGAGTGTATTTTGTTGGAATAAAAGATTCTTCCCTTTATATGGCATTAATCCACTTTTTCCTCAATGCTGCATCTTTCGGGAATTAAAATACTGACACTTTGGGCCCGTTTTCGTAGTTGCCCCTACATTTGGGCACACAACAAGAAACCATATTATTCTATTCACTAATTTCCAATAAATTTTATACCACACAACCACAATTTTACATAATATATGCACAAAAGTTTAACAAACACGTTTGAAACTAATTCACAGTTTTTTTGACAAAATAGTTATCAAAATATTGCTTCAATTCACACCAAAATATGTTTATCAACAATATCCCCACACAAGCTAACTAACTACTTAAGTAGCCATCTTGGATTTATTTAAGTCCAGTTTCCCGGCCTTCTAGTATAGGAGGTGTTGGTTCAAGCATACTCGACGACTTCCCGACTTCACACTCGTGCGCAGTAATTCTCTACTGCTTCATTGGTAAGGCGCATGTCCGCTTTCTACCACTCGTCCGTCCTGACGTGACAAATGATGGGGTGCATAAAGGGAATGTATAGGGATACCGTTAACATATATATATATATATATATATAATATATATATATAATATATATATAAAAGTTATATATATATATATATATATATATATATATATATATATATATGTATATATATATATATATATATATATATATATATATAACTTTTTGATAATTATTAGCAATAACAGGCTTGGTGAAACTCAAAAAAACTCGATTTTATTGAAAAGTTGACGTTTCGCCACGACATTCGTGGAGAAACGTCAACTTTTTAATAAAAAGACATGTGTCCTGAAAACTACTCTATTTTCAAAGATGAATCTCTCGTGTCTTTTTTTCAAAGTGAAAACATGGAATTAGAATAGTAAATGTTATAATATATCCCAAATATGTAATATATGAAATGTAATGTTTTGCATTAAAATATAAAATAATTTTTGATCTTGGTAAAAACATTATAAACATAATAAACCTCATAATTATCCCAATAATCCTGATACTCTATATTCATTTCATTATATCGTAGGCTACTTTTCTGAAGTTTCACTTCTGCCATGTGTGAATTGCACACACACAATTTTTTATTATTTCTCCTTTCAATAGAAGAGAATAAATGCTTTAAATGCTCAAATTAAATGCTTAGTAATGAGGTTATTTGAGATTAAGTGAACTATTTTCACAACGTCAAAACAAATGATAAATCAATTCAACATACAGCAATTGTGCTCAGTCCGTCCCTGCTTATATTGTGAAACAGAGCCGAAAATCCAAAATGAATTGAATATTCTTACGATAATCAACTAATACGATGAGAAGCGTTACAGTTAGACACATTTCGTGTATCACGATTCGCTCCAACTATGATATAATTAGTAAAATGATTTTGAAACATCATCAGGCACTGTTTTAATGATACGTTGTTGATTGGGAATAGGCGTAAGTTTATTATTTTGACAGGTAACATTACTATCCGTACCAATGTGCACACTAATAATGATATTTCCTAAAATCTTTGCTTGTATTAGTCTCATTAGAGTTTTTAACTGTTAGGTACTAGTTATTTTTTTTATCTAATTGGATTATTGAATGCGTAAGTGACTAAGAAGCGATACATTAAGAGGGTTATGAAAGTTACGAGAGTATTTCTTGGATATTTCGATGATAGATTCTACTAAAATATTTTAATTTTTTTTTAAAGGGGATGTTGGGATACAGGCAAGTATTCCGTTTGAGTACCAAAATATACCCTTACGGACTTACAGACTGTGTTTATTACCCAGTCAATAGAAATGCATAATCACCTACCTCTGAATCTCATGGACACTTACAACACCCGTGTCTTACCAGGGGCGCGAAAAAAAGGGATGGAGCGAGCATATCCAAAAGAGAAATAATTATTTTGAAAAATTATCAACTGACTGAAAGGAGAGTGTTTTTGTCAGTTTGTAGCATATTCAAAAGAAACTATTGTTCAAGAAAATTGATTAACTCGAAAGTAGACACACATATAAAAAAAAATTTGTATGCGGTAAAATTTGTGGAAATTTTGACCGAGGAGGATTTAATATTTTGAAGTTGTTTGTATCAAGGCATCATGTTCATATTTAAACGTATCAATATTGAATTTTCAAATAGCACTATGCATGTGATATACCTATCGTATATACGCTCTTCTAACAACTGACTCTGAATTCTTAATTATTAAAGATAATTAAAATCAATTAATTTTAAGGAAATTGGTCATTTCATTTAATGTAAGTGTTTCCAAAAAACTACATCACATCTATAGTAGTATTGTATCTTGTTGTAGGTTTTGCTGGATTATTGTTTATTACTGAATCAATTTCATCTAAAAGAAATTTTTACTACTGTAAAAATTTCTGCTCTGAGTTTTTATCAACAAAAGTTGACAAATTTAAAAAATTTGTTTCCTTCAATTATTCATTCCTATCCCTGATTATCTCTATACGAATAGATAGTAGATTCTTTTTAATAATACTTATGATTTTAATAACATTCTTATCTCATATATACCTATATATAAATATATATATATATATATATATATATATATATGTATATATATATATATATATATATATATATACATATATGTATATATATATATAAATATATATATCTTTTGTTTATTTGAATTGTTTTTGCCTGTGAACTATTTTTCACTTTTTGATAATTATTAGCAATAACAGGCTTGGTGAAACTCAAAAAACTCGATTTTATTAAAAAGTTAACGTTTCGCCACGACATTCCTGGCTTTTTCAAAACTTTTGAAATATTGAAATTTCTTTGACATTTATTGATTCGAAAAAATAGTTAGAAAAGACTACTATGTTTCATCAACATTTATTTGGCTGTGGCCGTTCTCTGTTATTTATTACGTGCTATTCAATTAATATTAACCAATATTAACATTCAAATCTGTTATTAATAAATGGTAAGGGAAACCACAGAAACCTTTACCCACGTAATGTTCGAAATAGGTTCAAATTATTTTGATTTTGAAAAGTCAAAGAATAGGGTACCTACTATTTATCTTTTTTCAAACATTTTTTTATTACGACTGTGGCCGTCTTCAGTTATCAATTTTAAGATTGACAAATAGAAAGAAAAGAAAGAATAAAACTTAAATTCTTGAATATAAATAGCCTTATGAATATAAACACACACACACACACATACACAAATTAAAAAAGAAATCTTAAGCTGATTAACCCTATAACTTACTCAAAATGTGTACTTTAACCCTTTTTTTAAAAGTAGAAAGAGACAAAACTTTGAAATGATCTTCAAGAGCCTTATACAAATTAACAGATACATAAGAAAAGCTATGTAGAAAATAAGTAATATGATGTTCGGGTATGCTGAGAACTGAATTATCCCTAAAATCTCTAAAGTTATACTTTTTTGTGTTAAAAAACCAAATGATGATTCTCAATTAGATCTTTCATCAAGATCAAACTATTGAAAATAAATCTTATACAAGTATTCTGCATAATTTGAATTCAGTTCACTCAGATTTTACGTGATTTGAAGTTCAGGATGTGATTGTCGGTACGGGCACAGTTTTAGCAGGGGCGGCTATGCGAAGGCGGCTAAGGAGGCTAAGCCTCCTCCTCAATAATATTCCGTGTATCACTAATATATTATATTGAATAGTCAGCATTCAGCATATTCATATTAATCAAAATCATATTATTTTATGCACCTACCTTCCTTTCAACCTACATTATATAACATAATTTATCTACTCCTATTGAATAATATTTTCATTATTCGACTGCGTTTTAGCAATTAATAGTATCTGTTACCAAATAGCGTGAGTAATAATAACTCACTGCGATAACTCACTATATAGTGTACTAAGATCCCAAGCAAGATCCATCACCCATCTGCTAATGTCACTTGAAGAATTCTGACGTTTTCAAATTAAGTTAATACTACCTAATTATTGTGAATTTATACTTGTATCTTAGTATTTATTGTTAATAAATAGATAGTATAGTATTCAACTTGCGGTAATGGTCATAACTCACTTGATGAATTACAGCACTCGCTTGCAGCTCGTGCTGCAAACTTCATCTGCGTGAGTTATGATCTACATTACCGCTCGTTGAATAATATACTATTATTAATTACGATAGAAGGTATTTACATTTACTGCATTTCATTCATTTCGAGATTTGTGGCAACGCTGCAGAGGCTTAAAAAGGTATATTTTCAACGTTCATTATGCCTGCCACAGAAAAGCAAACAACGGTGCGAATACTGGGAATGAATACTTCATTGCAATAGAAAAGGAAAACACATGTAAATAGCAACACCGATTGCACCTAAGTCTCTATAGGCTTTCGGGTAAAATCGAGTGAATTCGTTGGACATGGACCGTTGTGACTTGTCGTGGACGAAAACAGTTTGTTTTGGTTTTAATTTGGCGTATTGTTTTTAAAATGAGTTCGGTTACTGAAGTTAATTTTAAAAATTTCATTGGTGACTTAGTGGAATATTTGTTATCCCATAACTTTAGTGCACTAAGTTAAAACGATAAAGTTTTAATAAAAACATTGCGACCTACCCCGTAATTAAACAATTTGGTGCAGCGTAGCAGAATCGAGGTTTTAATATCAGAAATTATGAGAGACATCCTTGGCTTACCGGATCACAGGTAAAAAATGAAATATTTTGTTGGCAGTGTTTTCTTTTCACTAGGGAAAATGTCTCTGTTTGGCACTGGCATCTATGCAGGAATTATGGTAATTATCGATAATACAACAGACTGCCCCGACTTTCTTGGAATTTCGGATTATAGTTTATTTTGGCCTGAAAAAGCCAAATATGAAGTCAGATTTCGTCGCTGGGTCATCTGTTTTTTTCAAAAACTTGAGCTGACCTGACTTTTTCTAACCTTACTAACCTAACTTCCGAGTTCATAAAAGTATAAAATTCATGAAATAGATGAATTTTATTATCAAAAAAACAATGTTTTTATTATATCTTTGAAAAAATAGATGTCTATACCAAAAATTTTATTCAAATTTTATTGTTTCGGTCTAAATGTATATTTTATTATTTTATTTTGTTGTTATTTTATTAAGTTTTGTTTGACTTTTATGACAAGAATTTTATTTTAATCTATTTTTGGGAGGGGCCTTTTTTATTTGTGGCAAGAAAAAAGTCTCACCTCCCCATTGGTTCTTGCTGGGCAACAATTGATTAATTCCTCGAATAGGTACCTATTTGATATTTTAGAGTGCTTGTTTTACTTTGATTTTCTTTAAATTATGAGGCGGTTGACCTTGAAATCCTAAAAATGTTCGCCTTTGGTGTATTTTTAACACCTCTTGTAGCCTCCTTAAACCAACACCTCACGAGCCGCCACTGAGTTTTAGACTTATATGTCTAGTGCGATTAGGAACTTCATTCCAACAAAATCTTCAGTTTACTTCATTCGTTTCAAAATTGTATGTCAATTGAACCTATGGCGATCATTTGACTCTATTTCTTTAAGAATTAATTATGAATTCCGAAATGCAAGTTGAGTATTGCACGAATGACATGGATTTGCGTCAAGATTACCCGTGAGAAAATACATATGACATGACGATATTGAATTTATTATATCAAGTTGTGATATCAATAATACATGAAGAAATGTCTTGGATGGCTATTCAACAAATGTTAATCATCGCTTTGATTGCGGTCAGATTATTCAATATGACTATTCTTTTCTTGTACGACTAGTCTACTACTCTCGTATTTTATGTTAATTGGTATATTAATATGTCGGCAGTTATTATTTCCACACAGTGAGCTCCTTTGAAATTTTAATTATGAGTACCTTTTTTTCAAACTATTCATCTTTCTCGATCCATATATCGGGATATGTATATATTTATATATATATATATATATATATATATATATATATATATATATATATATATATATATATATATATATATATTATAATGAAATAAACTAGGACATTTATTCGAAACAAATCAAACAAACCTCCTAGCGGAGCTGATTGTACGAGTTCACGAAACATCGAAATATTCCCATATACCTTTAGATGGTAAATGTTAGAAATATTAATTTGTTTATCACAATCAACGGAAATGAAAGACAGACTGTTTCGCCCTTATTTGAGGCTTATCAGTAACATCCATCGAAAGTGATAACCAACCAAATATTCCGAAAGTTCTTATATTTTCTTTCTAGGAAAGGAAACATGCGTGTTTCATTCCTCCCTGAAGTATGTGTCAGGGGGCGGGCAGCTTGAGTTTGACATTAACTCCTTCAGCCAGATCAGGGGATACACTTGTATATGTACAAGTGCATTAAGGATAGGTGAGACGGGATATTTATGGAACATAAGAAGTGTGGGTAGTGTTCAGAGGATTAATACTGACCGAGCATTCGCCCTATGAGTTTGCAAGCAGTGACTTACATTACCATGAGGTAACCTCTGAAAAAAACTCATGGCAGACCAGTCGGCCCCGGGGTTTGAACCCGATACCTCCCAAATACTATCCAGCGTACGCTAAGTACTCGACTAACTAGCTTGGTTTATTTCTAGTAACACAATGGCATATAAATATGACACAGCGCCACCAGTTGGAAACAAATGAACCACATCTTACAGATGGATGAAACGTTTCGGCAATGAGAACTCCTGACACCCGAAGGTGGTTACTATATTCGCTAAGCTAGGGTAAGGTTGTCACATCAATTCGATGTAATGCAACATTTACGCCCCTATACAGGCAACAAATGAATATATTTATTTATTTATTTTCATTTTATTTTATATAGATTCTTAATTGTTTTTCTTTTCCTTCTTTATATATATATATATATATATATATATATTGTTTTTTCAATTTTGTTTCTGTTACTTTGTTTAATTGATTTTATTTTTTTTGTAGTTCGAGGTTGAGTTGAATAGCTTTGCTAGACTCCTTCTCTTATTATCAATAAAGTCCTTATTATTATTATTATTATTATTATTAAAACAGAATTCTTCGTGTTGAGTTAGCGACTTGAAATTCGGGCTACGCCTTTAAGATATTATGATCTACACTTGGAGAATATTATCATATTTGTAACGGTGCCATATTTACGGGAAACTTATGCAAACTATGTTATTTTAAATGGCAGACCATGTATATTTTATCATTTTCGTATTATGTTGAACATTCTGAAACTTTTATATGAAACATATGACATACCTATCTTGATGCATTTTCAAAATCAAAAATATATTTTGAAAAATTTGGCAACAAACATCTTCGATAAAAAATATTTTTTTTTCTGAACTATCACAGTTAGAGCCCTGAAATTTTAATAAGAAAATCATTTCATGAGTTTGACATAATAAATTATGAGAATCATGGTAGGTATCTTATACAGATGTTCACAAAATAATGTTCTCTTGATAGAACATAAAATTGAAGAGTATGCATTCATTTTAAATGGGTCGCCCTATATTCTATAGCAGCATTGAAAAAAAACAAATTTCTCAACTAAAAGTACAATATGATAAGTATGAACTTTTTTCGTTTGCTAGATACTTCTTATAGGCCATTTATATCTTCATACACCAAAGGGGAAATATATATTTGGTATTGCAATCGTGCGAATTGAAATTAGTGTACTCTTTTCCTTTAACTTATTAAAAATGTGTTTCGGTAAAACACTCATCCATCTAAATCCAAAGAAAAATATCTGTCTATTACGTTAATTTGAAAATTTTCTGTTGGTATTTGAATACTCGTTAAAATGTTTCAAATTTTCTGGCACATATTGTTGGTGGATGTCGTCAAAGAAACCCATTATTTAATTATGTCAAATTTACGTGAAAGACAGTTGTTCTTGAACAAATTTAGATGAATGAGTGTTTTACCGATTCACATTTTTATAAGTTAAAGAAAAATTCGATATGTCATGGCATTCAAGAAATTGAGTAAACAATATTCATGAAGACTAAAAATCCCCAAACATTTTTTTTTATATAATAATTCACCATGTTTCTATGTTTCCAATATTTACTCTATATATAAAAAATTGACTTGTAAAATGTCAATGTATGTTCTTAATTAAATTTTTGATATTGATTTTAGTGACCAAGTAAAATTCACATATTTTCATAAATTATATTTGTTGATAAAATTTAGTTTTTCTATATTTCCACAAGCAATTAAAATTTCAAATACATGCGTGATTATTGAAGCGATATGGTCTTAATCTACTTCGCTTAGCAGACATTTATGGGTCATAATGGTATTAATAATTAAGTTTATATTGTTCAATCACATGCGAGAATACACGCGGAATACTAGTATGGAAATCGGTGTGAACTCCATATCATTCCATATTAATTGATCAACGGATTAATATATTCGATTTCCTAACAAATGTGGGTAATTCTTCATTTCTCTTTCTCATAGACTACCTGATACAGCTCTCCGAGCTTGTTAGACAATAAAATCTCCGTCAGGAGCTTCTCTGACTATTTTTTTGCTTGTCACGGTTATAATCTATATTCTATGTTAATCCGTCAGTCGCACTATATCGACTTTGTTAATTTACACTCCTATTGCAATGTTGAGCTACAGTTCCACTGGAGGAACATTCAGAACGTGAATTTCTTTATTGAATAATAAAAGTGAATTTTAGATATTTTACTTGAAAATATATGATCCGGCTAGTTCAAATGTTTGGAACATCCAGTTACGATTCACCTGATTTATTCACATACAGACAATGAAACAATTTAAAAAACTACTAAAATCTCTATTAAAATTGTTTAAGAAAATTTGTTTCAAAGATTACAAAAAAATATAATTAAAATGAATTAAGTTAATAAATAAAGTTATTTTGAGCTCTTATCAGTATACTGATCTGTTAGTTGACTTCTTCTAACATCCTAGTTTGAATTGGAACTCCTGAAGTCTTGAAATAGTTTTGCAAACTCCTGAGGTCTTGTATTGCTTCTTCCCAAACTTCTGGGGTCTTTAAATAGTTTTCCACAGACTTCGACGGTCTTGAATTCGGACTCCTGAGATCTTTGAAATGTTTTTAGGAACTCCTGAGGTTTTAAAATAGTTTTCCTAGCTCCTGAGGTTTTAAAATTATTCGGACTCCTGAGGTTTTGCTAAAATTCACATTATCGAATTTCAGTTCAATTAACTTTCAATAATCACTTGTTTGCTGCGTAGATTCCTCTCCTTTTAAATCTTATCTACAATCGGTACTACGTTCTTTGAATCAAATAAAAAAACTAATAGATAAGGAAAGTGTTTTTTTTTTCGAGCAAAAAAAACACATCACAAACTTTCATCAACGCAATAAGCAAAAAAACAAGGTTAAAAAAGAAAATTTTAACTAAGAAAATTTTGTCTGAAAGTAATTAACGTGAATATATTGTGAAAGGATCATTCAACTGTTCCAGAATATACTCTTCGGAGACCATTACGAATATTGAAATGAAAAATGGAAATTAAACTTGAAGTTCACAAATATGATCTAAACTATTTTTTTTAAATTTCATTTACTGCTTCGACCGCGTAGGGTCATTAGCAAACATATATATGTTACAGTTTACAGTTTACCATACATTGAAATATTTTTTAAGAATAGTAAAGTATTGTCAATATTTTCGTCCAGGATGTCTTCCATGGTTTCGCCAATTTTGAAGTATTTTCGTTGGTTTGTATAGTGAGGGCATTCTAATAAGATATGTTGTATGGTTAGTCTTCCGGAACAGTTGGCACATATAGGTGGATCTTCTTTCTCTAACAGGTAGTCGTTTGTGATGCGTGAATGTCCTGTACGCAGTCTCAACGCTCTGGTTTGGTCTATTCTTTTCTTTGGTAGTTTAAGTGGTTTGTGTACTATATGTTGTATTTTATTCATATATATTTGTGCATTTTGCCACCTATTTTGCCACGTTTGTTTCATTTTTTGGTTGAGTATTGCGGTGAAATCTGATAGTGTTATAATCGACTTTTCTTCTCCTATTTTTGATGCTTCCTTCGCTGCTTTGTCTGCTTGTTCGTTTCCTTCTATTCCTGTATGTGATGGTATGTAGTAGAAAGTTATAGCTTTATTTTGAATGTATATGTCATATCTCAACTGTTGTATTTCTTGTATTATTGTGTTTTCTTTGCCTGGTTTCTTTATTTTATCTAATGCACTTAGTGAGTCTGTACATATGTGAAAGTCGTTTTGTGTACTGATTCTAATGTGTTCCAATGTTTCTTTTATGGCTAGTAATTCTCCAGTGAATACGCTACCTGTATTTTTTTAAAATAATCTGCTGATGTCTTTTGTGACATATGCGTATACGACGTTCTTGAGAGTCTGGGTTTGGGATGCATCGGTGTATACGAATTTCGATGATTTTCCAAATAATCTTTGTGGGTGTTACGTATTAGTTCTATCGAAGAGGTATGTTTATTTAGACTGATAATACTTTGATTTATTTTGGGGGTGGTAACGTCCATGGGCAGAAATTATGTTTGTTAACTAATTTAAATGCAGGTATGTGTATTCCCAACTTGGTACTTATTAGTTCTGCTCTTCTGTAAAGGGAAGGTATTAACCCTGGGGTTCTATTGAATATTTCTCTGAATCGATATGATAATATACTTTCTTTGTTAGGGTGAGATTCGAAAGTATACATTTTTGCAATATATTTTAGTGTTTGTGTTTGAGATCGGTATTCTATCGGAATAACTCCGACTGCAGAACCAAGTTGTATGGTGGGTGTTGTTCGGTGTGCTCCAGTAATTAGTCTGAGAGCTTTATTTTCTATTATAGTCACATCCTTTATATAGCTTTTTCTTGCTGATGAAAATACTAACAAACCGTACTCCAGTTTTGATCTGATCTAAACTATTTAATCGATGGAATATATCAATATGAAGAAACATTTACCGCTTCCTAGCGCAAACGATATTAAACAAAAATTTATCAAACTTCGGGATAACTATAAGGTGAAACTTATTTGCCTTCATAATATATTCTCTCGTGGTATCAACTCAATTCCCTAATCGAAAAAAAAGACGTTTCGCGTTGTCCGGCTTCGACGAATTTTGAACCCCCTACAATTTGAAGTGACGCTAGAAATCATCTAATCTTGTTTACTGGCTGATCTCGGCTGAAATTTGGTTTAGCCAGTGGACGGTATTTCATAGCGTTACAATATATATATATATATATATATATATATATATATATATATATATATATATATATATATATATATATATATATATATATATATATATATATATATATATATATATATATATATATATATATATATATATATATTTATCTATATATATATATTGCAAATATAACTTGTAGTGATTAGTTTCGAATGTAAGTGTATGTATATATAAAGTTGTTTTCTTTTTCTTCTACTCGTTATCATTGCTTTCTTCAGTAACATTGAGCGGAACCCCTTCTCGGGTAAAGGCCTCCTCCAGTTTCTTCCAGACCTCACTATCCATAGCTTTCTTTCTCCATCCACTTCCTGCTCTCCCTTCTTTAACTTCTATCCACCTCTTTCGCGGGGGTCCTCTTTTCGTTTTTCCTTTCGGTCCCTTCCATATAATTGACACCAGTGTCTATCTTTTGTCTGTGTATCTTGCTATATGTCCTGCCTATTACCACTTTTGTTTTAGAGCATATAAAAGTATATTACAAGTAGAAACAGTCAACATTTTTTGCCGAAACATAAAGAAATTTTAAGGAATATTTAGGAACATATGCCCTATGTTCCTAGATATTCCTTAAAATTTCTCTATGTTTCGGCAACAAATATTGACTGTTTTTACTTGTCACCCTTCAAGCCACGAATCCACCCGGAGGAACATTTTTGTTGCTGTTGCGTGTTTCCGTAAATGTTCCAAAATGTTCCTTAAAATTTCTTTATTTTTTAGCAACAAATCTTGACTGTTTTTACTTGTCAAAGGTTTCCATTTTGAGCGGTAAACTTCAGAGGAAAATAGGAAACATGTGTAAACAAATCCGTGTTGCTAACGCAGTGGAAACGTATCGAGAACGCAACTAGTAAACATTCGTGTCGCAGATTTTCAGTGTGCAGAGAACTACGAAAAAACGAATAAATATAAGCTATAGTCTGTCCAGTCTAAGTTGGCGTGTACGTCACAGTCATGCGCAAATAACGACGCAAGGCTGCCTACCAAAATAAATAAAATTTGAAATAGTCAAAATTCATATCTGTCGTAAGTAATTTTCTGAAAAAGTAGTTATATGGTGATAGTGACCGGATCATCCATTTCGACAAATATTCTGTTCTTAACATATCACATCGTATGTATCTCTCAAGAAAAACTAACATTCCGAGTAATGAAAATAAGTTGAATGTTTGTTGAGTTATTTAATTGAAAAATTTGCAATGTTGTCGGACCCTCTCGACCAATGCCGGTAATCGGCATTTCACGTTTGACAGTCGCCGAGTAACCTAGAAGATTTTGTAAATAAGTTTGATTTATCGATCGATGAATATGGATTCCATATAGATAGACACTTCTGGTAGGGAATAATGGCCAATTTGAATTTACCGCTAAAAATCCCCGCCATGTCAAACATGCAAGATATCTCATTTTGTTGAGAATTGGGTTAGCTATTTAGATTTAAGATTATCTATTATGGCTGGCAACAGTGTTCACGATCGACGTCATATACAATTGGTGACGTACACGCCAACGGTCGCTGGACAGACTATATGGTTCTAACGGAGAAACATTTTTGTTGCTGTTGCGTGTTTCCGAAAATTTTCCGAAATGTTACTTAAAATTTCTTTATGTTTCGGCAACAAATGTTAATTGTTTCTACTAAACAACATGCAACTATTGACAATTTCAGTTGCTCAAGTGGAAACAAGAAATTTACGTATGTTGCCATAAGTTTCTACCTATGGCAACAAAGAGAAACATTTAGCAACAAAATGTTTCTCAATGTTCCCCCTTTGGAACCGTATTTTTCATTATATCTTATTATTTAGAGAAAATTTTTGAGAAAGTTTTTGTATAAATTCTGAAGTTTTTTGTATGAATTCATGGTCCACATACATGGTCAATTTTAATTTCATGATTGTAAACAAATAATTGTAAAAAAATATATATATATATATATAGGTATATATTAGTAGGTATAAATTAGTCGCGGGAAAATATTAAACAAGTAGAGCAGAATTATCGGTATAGCCCGCTTATATGGAAGCAGCCGTTGACACGTGTTTCGGACTCTTTGGTCCTCATCAGAACGGCGTTGCCAAGCATTGGATTGAAAACTTGGAGATGAAAATAGCACAACAAACGAAATCCCCTGCTACGGAAGACAATCACACATTTGTGGCTTATTGTTTGAACACTCCGGTTTGGGAGATTTGGTCAAACTTTGCCACGGAGGCGATTAATGCCATCCGCGAGATCTCAGACCGAGTAAATAAACAACAACAAAGAAATTAGTCGCGGGAAAATATTAAACAAGTAGAGCAGAATTATCGGTATAGCCCGCTTATATGGAAGCAGCCGTTGACACGTGTTTCGTACTCTTTGGTCCTCATCAGAACGGCGTAGCCAAGCATTGGATTGAAAACTTGGAGATGAAAATAGCACAACAAACGAAATCCCCTGCGACCAAAGAGTCCGAAACACGTGTCAACGGCTGCTTCCATATAAGCGGGCTATACCGATAATTCTGCTCTACTTGTTTAATATTTTCCCGCGACTAATTTCTTTGTTGTTGTTCATTTACTCGGTCTGAGATCTCGCGGATGGCATTAATCGCCTCCGTGGCAAAGTTTGACCAAATCTCCCAAACCGGAGAGTTCAAACAATAAGCCACAAATGTGTTATTGTCTTCCGTAGCAGGGGATTTCGTTTGTTGTGCTATTTTCATCTCCAAGTTTTCAATCCAATGCTTCGCTACACCGTTCTGATGAGGACCAAAGAGTCCGAAACACGTGTCAACGGCTGCTTCCATATAAGCGGGCTATACCGATAATTCTGCTCTACTTGTTTTATATATAGATAAATATATATATATATATATATATATATATATATATATATATATATATATATATATATATATATATGTTTCGAAATATTATACGTTGTACGTTTCAGCAAATGCAAGATTCAAGATTGAAAACCCGGAAGGCTCCGTATAGACGAAGTCAACGTAAACGTTGATGCAACTAGCATGTTTGTGCCCTGTATAGTTGATATTGTTTGCTATACAAACAATTATACATAATGTATATAATTAAAGCTTTATGCACCGTTGAATGTTCGAGAGTTTGTGCGGGATACATATCTAGCAAGTGAGAACCATATTATCTAGATATTTGTACGTATAATTCTGGTTTAGCTTATTGAGTAAGTTGTTGTTTCCAACAACGTAACCGAACGGAGATAATATATGGTTTCACTCTGTTTTATCATTATACTAATTTGAGAACTGTATTATGAATAAAACTGAAGACTAATCATTTTCCTATTGACATAATCAAATTGTATTGTTTTTATTTATTGAACTTTGAAATGAATCAAAATGAAAGAATTTTAAACAATATTATGGAAAAATTATTGAAAATGTAAGGCCATTTGAGTTTGAAAACCGTGTTTATTAAACAGTTAATGTTTCGTCACGAAGTTCGTGACTTTCTCAAAACTTTTGAAAAATGAAAATTAATTGGGTGTTTATGAATTTTCGAGCTTCAGTTCAATATCCCTAACGACACAAGTACATCCCCTGTATATCCCAGGGACGTCCTTCATTTGCTACTAGGACGTCCCTGGGATATCCTTTGTCGGGACATGGTACCTACTAGGGACGTCCCAGGGACATCTACTTTCCACCGAAAAGGACACCCATGGGAGGTCCTTATGGTATGTCCCCAGGGATATCCTGACTTAAGATATATATAATTATATATATATATATATATATATATATATATATATATATATATATATATATGGGGTACATCCCCTGAACGTCCTGGCGTTTCCATTTCTTCAATTCATATAATTTGAAGAATTTTATGGGAAATTTGGAGAAAAAAATTCAAAGATTCTCAACACAAAACAATTATAATATATAAATAAATGTAACATTGTGTTAAAATATGATAATAACAAAAAACGACAAACAAAAACCCATCTTATATATATATATATATATATATATATATATATATATATATATATATATATATATATATATATATATATATATATATATATATATATATATATATATATATATATATATATATATATATATATATATTTATATATATATATATATATATATATATATATATATATATATATATATATGATAAATCAACAGAAGAATAGAAACAAAATTTAAAAAACTACAAACAAAAACTCCTTCTAAATATAAATTCAAAGGATAAATAAATGAAAGAAACTAGATAAATTAATCAGTTAAAATTATACATATATATTTTAGGGTGACGGTGCATTTGTTGCAGGCATTATTGCATCATCTTTATTTCTGGCTTCTCTCCTTGGCCCTCAATGAATAAACTATAAATATAATATTCAGAATGGGTTAACCGTATATTATTGCATCAATTATTTGATTCAAAAGCAAAAGAGTACATTCAATATTTCAATATTATACCAACCTTAAATTCAATTTTTTCAATTGTTCAACTACACCTTATATAACTACACCTTATATCAACTAATAAAATCCTTCAAATGCTCACGAAAATGGCCAATCACAAACAATAAGAATGCCGGAATGCCGTTGATCTTCTCTTCTAACAAAGAACAAAGAAAACGAACTTGCGCTTGCGCATTTTATTATGAGGTTAATTTACATTGTTGACAGATTACCAAATAATTCAAACAATGTTGCCAAAAGGGACAAAACCACAAAAACCGAAATGCAATTATTGAGATTTGTGTACCTATAATATATGTATATATCATTTTTTTGAATTTAGAATAAGGATATACTATGCATTAATAATTTTCTACTTGTGAAATGGTGACTTCCCAGATTATTCATAATTATTATCCAGAAAAAAAACAAACACTCTTTTTTTTTTTTTTTAAAAAAAGAGGTGGGACGTGTGCCCTCTCACACGCGCCCGACCTCCGTACAATTTTGGCTTCGTCAACTTGAACATTTAGCCATCAATTTACTATAATGAGGGGAACCACTTGAATCCGGACGCATACAAACACCCAGGAACACGGTGGGAATCGAACCCACCAACTCCGTCAACGAAGACGGCATAGCGTTACCTATACCGCTCAGCTACGGAGCCTCCTAAACAAACACTCAATATTTCGACGAGTTTCGATGATTCTTATTATATAATATGTGAGTGGATATCGAAAATTCCAGGGACATGAATGGGATATCCTATGGATAATCCAAATGGGATGTCCTCTGGACAAATCATGCGGGACATCCCCTGGATATCCCAATCATGTCCTTCTACCGCGGTACATCAAAAGGACATACCAAGGACATCCCTGTGTTGTTAGGGATAGTGTCTCACTCACCAAAATTATACGCTGCTCCAATTTTGCTCTTTTTCTTCGTTGACGATACCCATAACTCGTAGTCGAATGTAAGAATTGGTTTATAGATAGTTTTAAATACTTTATTTTTCAGGGTACCCAAAGGGTAAAAACGGGACCTTATTACTTCGCTGTCTGTCCGTCCGTCCGTCTGTCACCAGACTGCATCTAAATAACCGCGCTAGACAGTGGAAATTTTCACAAATTATGTATTTCTGTTGCCGCTATATGGCAACAAATCGTCATATGAGTATTTATTTGCCCTATATCACATTTTTGGCGGTTTTGAGTTAAATACATATTTTTAAAGCTCAAAATGCACTTGTTCTATATAACCAAAAATATATTATGAATTATCAAAGATAAACGAGATTTTCAATAAATTAATGCCTTATATCCCAAAAATTTAGAATGTTGAGAGCTGCTTCAATCCTATATCCAATAATTTATTTTACAGTGCAACACATGCTCTATATACCAAATTTTAAACATAAACTTTACTACTATTGATTCTATATCCATTATAATAATATTTGGCTCTACGTTTGCTATGAGTAAATTGTAGCATACGTTAGTCCTATATTCTTGATTAAACATTTGCCCCATCTCCCGTGCAAGTATTTATATTTTTTGATTAATGGAGAAGTCTACTTATATCCTATATCCAAACAACCAATAAAATTTATTATTCAGACAAATCATTCATCCTATATCCCTTACAAGATTTAATTTATCCATAATTCTATAGTCTTCATTCATCCTTTGTCCAAAGAGCCGATGGAAAGTATATATCTGGCAGAGCTGGCAATCACATTTCTAGTGCCCTAATTGAAATTTTTTTCAGAGTAGTGGAGAATAACAAAAATTTAGAAAAAAAATGATATTGTGGTCAGACAGTTGTGTGGCACAAAATAAAAACCACATAATGCCTTCAAAATTTCCTACAAAGTGAGAAAGCTAAAAACTTGAAAATTATTGAACAAAAATTTAGTGAACCTGGTCACGGTAACCTTCAGGAAATAGATGCAGTTCACAGTATCTTAGAAAGGTACTTACGTCCTAAGGAAATAAAGAGCCTATTGAGCCTAATTAAATATTTGTGTCACATACCAAACTATTTTAAGACAAAACTTAATGCAAATGACACTATCAGATTTTTATAATTATCAGGAAGTAGCTCAAACTTATATGTACAGTGAAATTCCATATACAAAAATAAAACAAATAATTTACTCAAAAGATAAACCACTGGGTCTAACTTTTCGTAACGACTTCAGTGACGAATTAAAGTTTGTTGAAATTTCAAAAAAAAAATCAAAAACGCAAGATTGTCCCATAATTTTGTCAGATTTTCCTCAAATTACCATTATTACGGAATTTGATACTGGATTGCGCAAAGACAAAAGGGAGCGTTTGAAGTCCATGATGAAATACTTGGATGGAGTTGATTTGGAATTTTTTCAACATATTTTAAAAACAGAACCAATTTTTGTCGGGGACAAGAAAATTAAGGAGAAAAATAATGGAAAACATTCCATAATAGAAACTAAGGTTCCGGTGAAATTAAAACTAGAAGAAGAAGCATCAAGTTCTTCTAAGAAGAAATTGAAATTTCACAAAGTAGTTTTGTCCAATAATGTGAAGAAGAAAAATGATACAGAGAAAAAATGTCTTCAAGAAGTGCATGTTTCAAAAACAAAAGCATCTGCTGATAAGAAGATAATAAAAAATAAAAGTTCCTTATCAAAAGAAGTACTTTGCCAAAGAAATCGTCGTCCACCAAATCAAAGAAGAAATAAAAATATATGGTTTAATGTTTTTTAGTCTTAAGATAAAGTTTTAATATTTTTTTGTTCGTTACTGTTAAAGTTTTATACATTTTTAATACTTATATTTAAAATAGTAATAAAATAGTATCGCATTTCTTCGGTTTAATTATTCATTAGCTTCACAAATTTTTTTATTATTTAAAAAAAATATATATAAAATACATAGGGATAGACCCTTCTTTATTGATATAAAACAATATAAGGTGTAGTTCTCTTTTGATCTATATCCTCATAAAATGTGATATTTGATCTATATCCAAGTTTCATATCAACTTTTTGGGTAAAATAACGGTTTGTGCCCTATATCCAAATTTTGAATTGTAAATTATTCATTATTATGCAGAGTAATTAATGAAAAAATATGCTTAATGAGTTCCACATACGAGTTATCAACGTTTAAAAACTATAAATTATATAAAAGATAAATAGGTTTAAAGTTGAGGTGTGTATCATATTCAAAGTCGATTTCCCAACAATTAGGTTTTTGGATATAGGGCAAATAAATATTCACATGACGAAATACTAAAAATAAAATAAAATGAATCTTTTAGGGGTGCTCCCATACAACAAACGCTTTTTTTGCCCAATTTTTGCTCCATATCAATAATGGGAACAAGTAGGCACTTGAAATGTTCACAAAATACTCACTTTATTTTTAAATTAAAATTAAAATTAAATAAATATTTAAAGGGGGCATAGTTTTGTTTCTTTGGGAATTTAATTTTTATTTTTGTGACCCTTGGTCAATGCGTAGGATACCGTATTCGCCTTTTGTATTCTATTATCTAGTTCTACATCATGTCTTCTTGTTTATTCGAATGTGATTCCCAAGTACTTGCAGCTACTGGCTTGCTCTGTTATTTTCCCCTATACTCTGATTTCAACTTCCTCTGCTCCATTTGATAGTGCGATGATTTTAAAACCATTTTTGTTAATTTTCGTTCCTTTTTCTGATAGTACTTGTTTCCAATTATTCAACTTTCGTCTAGTTCTTTTTGGCTTCCAGCTATGATAATTACATCTTGGAAGGCATATTTTAGTACGTTCTAGTTGTCTGTATCCAAGATAAAATGATTTCTTCTCTGCTCTGCCATTTTAATTGTTCGTCGTTATAAGTTATGAATAACAAAGGGCTCAAGCTACCTGCCCATCTCACTCCTTCTTGTGTTATGAATAGCTCTAATTGCATGTTCGTAGTATTCTTTGTATAACAGTCCTCTGTGGATGATTTTTATCTTTCATTTGTTTTCAGGCCTCTCTCATTTCTGCCTTTGTTTAACTTTGTGTTGCAGTTCTTCAGGGTACCTATAGCAATCAGAACCACACCATCTGTCAAAGGATCAAATGTCACGTGTTTCATTATTCCCTGAAGTATGTGTCGAGGAGGCGGCAGCTTGAGTTAAGGGGGGGAAACCTTCAGCCAGATCAGGTGATACATTTGTATGTACAAGTGCATTAAGGATGGGTGACATAAGATATTCATGGAAGATAGGACGCCATGAGAAAACCTCTGTGAAATTCATGGCAAACCCCAGGGTTCCAATCTGGGACCTCTCAAATACTAACCAGCGTACCTAAGTACTTGGCTAACTACCTTGGTAATTCGATGTGAATTTTGGATTGTTAATGTATTATCCATCTTCGCAGTGACCTTCCTTATTGGAATTTCAGTCTATCCTTCAGAAGATTTGAGTGTCACTGAAAAAAGTTGGCAAATATCGCATCGCTGTGTCTTACAAATGGGAATTTTGTGATAGCTTCGTATATTGTGTCAGCCTGGCTTCTTTTTATATGTATTTGGATCAATCATCAAGATCCATTGGTTAGTGTAGTACTTCTTTTATCAAGTTATAACTAGACCATGACTAGTATTCATCATCTTTCTGATAAAGAAAATCTCTATATATTCTCGGTTACCTAATGCCAGAATTCAAATCACTGTGAAAGGTGTTAATGACAATTCGTGATATTGAACATTGTATTGTAAAGATTGTTTCATTGGTCATGATAAATTACACTGATTTCATCCACAATTTGAATAATCGTTTCTCTCAATGTAGACAAACAAGAACATATCGGGAAAAAACGCGTACATTTGACGTACTCAATAATTTTTACCCCTTCAAAAATCATTGTCGGAGACCCGTCGAAACAATATTTCACATGACAATGGAAATCACGAACACAGAAATGCTCAAATCGAAAACGGGGCTTATCTCTTGTACAGCAGCGGTAGCAAGTTGGAAACAAAAGGAACAGCGATTTTCCTAAAACTCAATTAACGAGTCATCTTACTAAATAAAGAGTATGATTGGACGTGTCACTGCAATCGAGGAAACAATCCGGTCGTCCATTAAAAGTAACGATTGAGATGGAAATTAACGCCGGCTGGTTTGCAGAGATAAACAGAGCAGAGTGGGCTTGCAGATAGAGTGGTCCAATCGGCGTCCCTTCACCCCTTTCCAGAGTCCTTTCATCGTCGGAGTCGACGCTGGACCCCCCGAGGCGGGATTCGCAATCAATCGAAAGAAAATTGACGGAATCACTTTTAATCACATCGGAAAGGACCAACACGACTATCTGGGTGAGTGGAGAATGAGGAAAATGGAAAGGATATTGTTCGATGGTAGCCTGTGCGGAGATAGATAGTGCAATGTTGTTCTAGTTATTTACAGGTAATAAAGAAGTCATCACATCAAATTTGGTTACTTAATAGCTCATCTGGACGAATATAGTTATGTTTTTCATTAGATAGGTACCTTGATTTTGTAGCAGCAAAATCACATTAACAACCCTATCAGAAATGTTATTATTTTGAAAGGAATTTCCTACACGTTACACTTCAGACACTTGTCGAAGGAAAGCTAGGCTTTCAAATTAGTAACTGTGAAGTAAGAAAGGGTTTCTCAATCTTTCAGGATTCGCGTTCCAATTTTCGATCATAATAATTTTCATTGTTTGGCCAGTTTACTTAGGTACCTATATAGTAAGAAAATAAGTCTTATTAGCAACAATTATACCTATATCAACTTTTTACGTATCAAATATACTTACAACCAAAGCGTCAACAGTTACAGAATCATGCTAACAACTTAGAAATTATTACTCAAAATCTTCGACTTATCTAGTCAACTTGACTTCAGTTACCTGTATGACTGAAATGGTCCATAGAAGTAACATTGACATAGGTACTTACCCATAATACAAAGTAGAAACAATTCTTTGTGTTGTTTTCTCATTTATTTCTTAATTTTAAGTCTTAGGAAGTAATAACTGTCAACATGAACTATATTCAGTTTCAGTTAGGTATATGTCTAAAATAGGCAGTGTTCATATAAACTTCGGGATAGTAACTAAAACCCTTAAAATAACGTCAACATGAAATCTCGACTTCAGGCCTACTCAATATGAGTAACTAACATTAGATAACAGATACCTCCACAATCACTCACTATAAATGTGTAACGGACTGTCAATAGTAAACAGATTACAAAGAACAATAGTTTTTTCATATTGTCTTCTCAAATTTAATTTGAACATCAGGCAGGTTGATAACCTAATTTGCAGTAACTATGTGAAAGAACTTAGATAGGTAGGTATGTAGGAACCAAACATTGGCACTTCATTTTGTTACGCATTGAATTTATAACAAGAGAATCCAATTGAACAAAACATTATAGTAACATCCTGCAAAACGTAAATTGGCTTATATTCAGTGCTGATAATTTAACATTATTGTACGGAGTTGTAAGTTGTGTACAATCTTATTGCGTCGCAACTGTTGGTTATATAATTCTGAATTTATCATATGGCCCATTAGCTCAGTTGGTTAGAGCGTCGTGCTAATAACGCGAAGGTCGCGGGTTCGATCCCCTCATGGGCCAAACAGTTTTTTGTACTTTTTTTCTTGCATTCTGAACACACGATTTGAAGGAAATTGTTCACATTGATTCAAATTAATTTCTTTGTGTTAATTACAAATCGGAAATTGTAGACTTTCGCTTTCTCGTCTAACTGATTTCATCTGGCCCATTAGCTCAGTTGGTTAGACCGTCGTGCTAATAACGCGAAGGTCGCGGGTTCGATCCCCTCATGGGCCAAGAATGTTTTGTTCGTTTCCTAACAAATTGAAAGAACGTACCTACTCTACCTCCGAATATGATTGTTCAACTATAGTACAAACTGTTTTATTTGTAGTCAGTTATAAATTATTAATTGTAGACGTTCGCTTTTTGTGTTAAACTTTTTCATCTGGCCCATTAGCTCAGTTGGTTAGAGCGTCGTGCTAATAACGCGAAGGTCGCGGGTTCGATCCCCTCATGAGCCAACAAATTTTTATGTTCAATTTTCATAGAATCAATGAGCTATACACTCATTATAGACATGATAGCTCAGATAGGATTCAAGTGATTTTCAATTACATATCAAGAATTGTAAACGCTCGCATTATGTGATAAAAATGTTTATCAGGCCCATTAGCTCAGTTGGTTAGAGCGTCGTGCTAATAACGCGAAGGTCGCGGGTTCGATCCCCTCATGGGCCAAGTAGTTTTTTTATTAATTCTCAATGATATTGTAAATTTCTCATATAATATCCTTATATCAAAACTATTACTTAATGTAAAACTAGTCTCTTCTCATTTGCACCTGACTCTTTTTATTTTCACAGTCAACATCGATATACCCAGAGAGTGGAAACTCTAGATTACTCAATTCTTGCTCTACAACCCCGTTGTGTCGTAGGTACGCCCCCTACAGTGTCGTCATCTTGGTCAAACTTCTTCTTCAAGTGCCTCACCCAGTTTCGGGCGTAGGTGACCTCTCTACAACTATTCGTGTTGTGCGTGATACAGTGATACACGAATAGAAGGGACCCACAGTTTTACGACGGTTCCGAACGTCTTTATAGAGAGGCTTTACAAGGCAGAATACTACTCGGTGGTTTTCCATTGCCTTCCGAGAGGTAGCTCTGCTTTAATTCGATGGTTCGGCCGGGATTCGATCCGTCGACCTTCAGTTCAGTAGTCCAACGCAGTAACTATGAGCTACGGAGCCACATCTTCGTCAAGCAGACCCTTGAAAATTTGTAATTTTGGCCGAGTTTCCCTCAATCAAGCCGAAAGCAGAGCTCCCAGTTTTTTTGCCATTTGCAGCTAGAGCACTTTAAGTTGTAGGTACAGAAAAAAACTGCCGAAAAGAGAAAAAACAAATTTTGTCTGAAAAACTCAAACTATTCAACAATGAGCTGAAATTTGGTATCTATGACTGTTTTCGAGACAGAACGAAACTGCCAAAGTGTGGGTAAATTCAATTTTCCAACTGTCGCCATTTTTAAGTGGATATTTCTTGTCTTCATATATATCTTTATTTTTCTCCGGTACCTACATATTAGCATCTCCAGCGGCATCTCATCAAATGAGTTGAAATGTGGTAACTGGAGTTGATCTCAACTATCAAAACTTTCGGTAAATTTTTCCGCCGCAATTTTTATGTAAATATTTCTTGTTTTCTTAGTGGTTTTTGGCTCACCTCCATTGCTTCTACAGATTGAGTATAAAGGGGTTCAAATTTGATACGTATTGTGAGTTCATACTGAAATAAGATTCTTCGTGGGTTTGAACTCTTTTCCTCAACAGCGCTGCACTTCGCGAAGACTATTTCGATCGAATTGCATTTCGATCAGTACGCGATGCACTTCACGAATTTTTTCTTTGAATAAAATAAATTATATATTAATTTTTATTTCAGTTTGCTATTAAAGCGTGTTTTTTCAAACCATAATTTATTCAGTTCGAATCGAATCTCAACGCGATGCAGTTCGCACGAAAAATACGACCTTAGTTACAGAACTCTGTTTTTTTCCATATAAGTTTATTCATTAACCAACAAATGGAAACATACATAATATACAAATAAAAATCCACGGAAACTGCCATAATTTCAACTTTGTTCAATTAAATTTCCTACTCCGAGATAAACCACTTGATTTTTTCACGATTTCAAGATCATCATTAACGAAGCCGCATACTTAATAAAATCAAATATTCTACTTTTATCATTTCCAAGTAGGTTGTTCAAGCAAGAAACCCGAAAGCCGGAAAATGGCACCACATTTTTCACGGTTCACGTCCAAACTGATAATTAAGAATCATACTCGAACATAATTATGTTATTATAATGATATAGTAGCGCAAATAGTTACAACGGTGTTAAGTAAATATACATAAAATAATAATATATAAACAAATAGAATAGTCTCACTATACCGTATTCCTATTACTATCATCAGTGAAAAAAACTACATAGTTTATGATTATTCAGCAGCGTTGTTAATGATCACTTTAATATTTCATAATTAATTCTTAACGAAACGATATGTAAATTTTTGCTTTAATTTATTCAAATGCGAGAAAGAGTATAGAAAATTTAATTAGGAATCTATTCGATAATACATTCATATAATACTTCCTGCCTGTTCGTTATCTATTAAAATGTGCCAAAACATCATTTCGTTCATCCATAAATGTATGACCGGGCTTAATAGGGTGTGAAACTCGATATAAGCTTGTTGTGCTTTCGAATTTCCCTGAATTATCAGAATGAAAAATCAACGTTTTATACAAGATATTTTCATAGACCTTGCATGTGCTAATGAGGAAAATGGTTTATGTTAAATTACAGAATATATTTCGGATATAATATGCAAAACATCATAAATACGTTGTGGGTCATACAGTCATTGCACGTTTTAAAATATTGCTAAATGAGTATTTTGATGATGTATATATACATTTATATATACAGGGTACCAATCTTACGACAAACTTCGGTATATGGGTTATTTTAAGAGATATCAAAAAATGATATCAACAAAAATGGTAGATGTCTTTAAGGTCCATATTTTGAAATTATCTTGAACTATACAGAGTGTTGCATAACTCCGTTACAAACTAAACATATGGTTTTTCAAATGAGTACGCCTGTATATTATACCAAATTCGGATTACTCACAATTTTTTGAAGCTTTTGATTTAAGGTTTCGCTATGTTATACAGAGTACTTCAAAAGATATGTACACGTTTATATGAAAATCGTAGATAAATCAACGCTCTGTAGCTTATTGTGCGATGAAGGAAAAAAATTTATTTTGCCTAACAGAGTTTCGTAATATGATGCAATATCTCCGTATTATATTAAATTTGAGTTATTTTTCATTTTGTATACAAGGTGGACGGAAACTCGAACCTTTCATTTTCTCATTATTTCAAATGGAACACCCTGTATTTTATAGCACAAATAGAATCTTCTATTATGTAACTTCAATTTTTGTGAAGCTTTCCCTATACCCAAAAGTAATAAAATCAGAGTTATTTTGTAATATTTATTGTGAACTATAATTATTAACCTTAAATTTAATGTGAAAGCAATACACGTTGAATGTAACACAAAATCCTAAGTAATAATAAGTCTTAATAAATAATTTATTCTTAACAAAACAAGTCACCAAAAGTATAATTCGAACCGTAATATTAAACTAAATGTTCAAAGTGTTCATCGTTAACATCAATTTCAACGCTAACTGCGAAAATGTAATGGTTTCCAGCATTGCATTGATGTTAACGGGAACACTTTGAACATTTAGTTTAATATTACGGTTAGAATTATACTTTTGGTCACTTGTTTTGTTAAGAATAAATTGTTTATTAAAATTTGTTATTATATAGGATTTTTTGTTACATTCAACGTTTATTGCTTTCACATATAAGGTTAATAATTATATAGTTCACAATAAATATTACAAAATAACTCTGTTTTTATTAACTTTGGGTATAGGGAATGCTTGACAAAAAATAAAGTTATATAATAGAAGATTCTATTTTTGCTATAAAATACAGGGTGTTCTATTTGAAATAAGAGATAAAATGAAAGGTTCGAGTTTCCGTCCATCCTGTATACAAAATGAGAAATAATTCAAATTTAATATAATACGGAGATATTGCATCATATTAGGAAACACTGTTGGGCATAATAAAATTTTTTTCTTCAACGCGCAATAAGCTACAGAGCGTTGATTTACCTACGATTTTCATATAAACGTGTCCATATCTTTTGTACTCTGTATAACATAGAAAAATCTTATATCAAAAGCTTCTAAAAAATTTGAGTAATCCGAATTCGGTATAATATATAGGGGTTCTCATTTAAAAAACCATATGTTTAGTTTGTAACGGAGTTATGCAACACTCTGTATAGTTCGAAATAATTTCAAAATATGGACCTTAAAGACATATACCATTTTTGTTGGAAACATTTTTTGATATCTCTTAAAATATCCGAAGTTTGTTGTAAGATTAGTACACCCTGTATATATATATATATATATATATATATATATATATATACATATATATATATATATATATATATATATATATATATATATATACATATATATATATATATATATATATATATATATATATATATATATATATATATATATATATATGCGACGGCCGCGAGCGCCACAAGCTTGAGGGGCTGCAGAAGCGTCCGCATTTTTTTTGTGTTATATGTTTTTTCATTTTATGTATTGGATGAAATTCATTACCTACTTGATTTGAATTGAAAATTTTTCAAATTTAATCAACTAATATGACCTAACATTTGAATCCTGATTTGTGATATGAATAGAGCTGATTTAAGCTCAAAGAACCCTTCAGTTAAATCTCATGAATTCAAGACCATACAGCCCTGCACATTGCGCAACATTTTTGAAATGTATTATTTTAAAAACAATTAGAATGGGGATTGAAAAAAGGCAGTCTCATTCATGACCACATACAACAGCAAATTGATAAAACTGCACTGCTGGATTTTTTTACATAAATCTCATCAAAATTTATACTTTACTGAGTAAGCATTATTTAAATATATGAGAGGCTTCTCTTGTGTGGCCACCAGTTCAAACACCTATATTGTTTCTTTTTATTTATCACATGCAAATGTACAGTTCGAAAAACATTCAGCACGCACTAATCGCTATAGAGCACTTATTAATTATAGGTTAAATTTCCAAGGGTAACTATATAGTGGCTTCAGGAACTTTGTGGTTGTTTTGTAGACAAATATTCTACTTGATGGTGATAATGACTTTAAAGTGATAAAAGACTAGTGGCCGCTACTTACAGTGAAGTGACAAATCCTTCAAACACACAATGTGACGTAAATATTACTCTAAAGTTATTTCTGTAAAATGCGCCATATTTACCATATGCCGAATGTAGGACGCCATTATATTTATTTCAATTTTCTTATAGTAGTACAAGTATGGAATCGTCAAAAAGTCAGAAAAAATTATAAATTGAAGCGAAACTGAACTCATATAATTAGTAAAAATGTTATAAAAATATATTTTATCAATTTCATGCATTTTTATCACTGTCTTCCTAAAAAAAACCGTCGAAAAGGGTATTTTGAGAGGGCGCATTGTTTTTATGAATCTATCTATATCACATTTCACAGAATTTTTCTAATCATTTTGAATTTCTTTTTGTACTCGGAGCTCGTAAATCAGCAAAGTTTTATTTACCCATACAAGTAATAATATCTATATAACCATGAAAATATTATTTCCATTCAGAGGATGCTGAATAATGATGGAAGATGTCATTATTAAACTCGTTCTACATATGCAAGACAAAGAAAAGGCGAAGCAGACGCCAAAGTAAAGTAGACGGGGACAAATATTATAAAGTAACGGTGACCACGCCGCAACGTTCCCGCCACGTAGTTGGAACGTGAGTGCGATGTAGCGGTATAAGTTAAGGGTGCTATTATTCACGTAGCTATCACGTTCCCGTCGCAAGTAACTATAACTTCTGAGTTACCCTTAATAGGCGCCGGGTGGTACCAACGACTAAAATTGCTGCTTGGGTATGCAAGCCTGAGCTCTGGTAGAATATAAGACCAATATATTGCACATTCTAAATTGGTAGAGTAAAGTTCAAGATATACAAATTGATAAATAAAACAATTTTTCAAGAACACACATTGATTTAGTTTACGGTTATCAAACTTTCAAAAATTAATACACTTCAATGTGAACACGTACACTAGAGGCACTTCGATACTTTTAAATCTAGAAATTCAATTTTTTTATGCTATACTATATGAATTTAATAGTCATCTTTATCATTGTTTAGAAATAACTGTGAAGAAATATATCTATTCGTTATAAATTGGGTGCACGTAGGTGGAATCCCAAGTATTTTCGATGCTAGCACTCGTAGTGGGCAGCATTGTACAGTTTGCACTTCAATTGAGTAAAATAAACTTTTAGAGATGCGAAATTATATCTTCGAAAAAAGGCCAAAGAAATATAGGGTCAGAATGTATTCAATGTATTTCATAAAAATCAATTAGAAAGTAGCTATAAATAAACTAGTTTCAATTCTTATTGACGCTTCGCGTTGTTGGCGTTATGATTTTCAACTGACCTAACGAAACATCAGCATAAACTTATAATAAAAACAATTACTTTCCATTGTTGCATAAATGTTCGCCTTCACATCACTGAGGGGTTGATTACCAATTCATTAATAAACATTCGAAAATGGAAGAATATCAGTGCTTCATTAATTGTCGAATCAAATCTTATTTCATAAATTAACCTCGAAATACGAAAACCATGTGTTTCCTCTCCGTAAAGAATTAGCACCATACCAAGTAAGAAGCTGGACGCATAACCACAGCAGCGAATCCAATCGAGCTTGACTAATAGATTAATAACCCCCCTCTGTCATCGATCAATCGCAGTAATCGAATAACTCCGCGCTTCCACAAAAGTTCCGCCGTGCTACGTCGTCTACCTAATCACTGTCCGATCTCTTAAAAATCCGTCCTTATCTTATTTACGGCCCAACGGGCAGATCTAACATTGTACGGCCCTTATCTCCTTGTCGGCGATTGGGGAATGTTAAGTAGATCGGTATTTATAATTGCCGCTAGATGTAGCGACCACGGCGCCGGCAATCGTCTTCTGTTTCTCACGGGGTTTTGTACTTTTTGCACCCGCTTCAGGTATTGTGCAGAATTCGAATGGCAAACAGGAACGGGGTAGGCGTTTTGTTTAGATTTAGAGTTGCACCAGAAGATAATAAAAAAGCTAAAAGAAGTAAAGTTGTATGAAAAATTCAAATGCCTAAAGGCCGGTCCAGACGCTACCTTTCGCACAACATTTTGTCTGCACAGTTTAACACGTTACAGATGAAACGTTGCTTCTAAGCCTTGTCCAGAAGCTAACTTCTGCACATCTTGTCTGCATAGTCTTAAGACGGAATGAGAGCGTCTAATGATGCCGACATATCTGTATATTTCGCACAGGCATCGCCGTGGAGGAGGAGCTACTCTGGTCAATTTTGGCATGCTGTCTTGTTAAGAAATATTAAAAACTCTATCGCAGCGAGCTGCATTTCATAACGTTTCAAATAAAAAAATGGTCTGTTGTTTCATTAATTGCAATATTTTTACATTGTAGATCCTTGAGAAAGGTAATAAAAAATTACCGAAAGCTTGGATGATATAAAAGTGTATCACTGATTCCTAGACCGAGAATTCCAATATATTTTTTCCTATATATATATATATATATATATATATATATATATATATATATATATATATATATATATATATATATATATATATATATATATATATATATATATATATATATATATATATATATAAATAGATAGATAGATATATATGAAATTGAGTTTTTGGTGCCAAGCATCATAAAAAGTCATGAAACGAAAAACTATCTTTTCTTGATTTTGAAAAGGCAGCACTTTTCCCATATGAAATTACTGCGTGAAATACGTGATGAACCTAATGATTGGTAGAACTATCTACTTGGGAATGGATAAGGACATGAATACTTATTTATTTCAATTAGTGTAATAAATTCTGTAAAAACTCCTGACTAACAAAATGAATCAGAAAACCGAGCTACCGTCTACATGCGGCGTTTTGTCTGCACAGTTCTAGTATATCTATGCTCTCTAGCTCAGTTATCACTGCAACTGTATACTGTACCGTCTTCACGCCGTTTTCAAAACTGCGCAATTTTCCTATCTACACGCAACGTGTAGACAAAAGGTTTTGCAGAACGTAGCGTCTGGACCGGCCAATAACAACAATGATCGTACCTCAAAAATAACCACTATGAAAATTATCGTTTAATATAATGAATTGCAACTATCAACCGACAAAGCACAACATGTTTCAGATCTTTGAACTCTAGCAGCATTGTAGCTGTGTTTACATGACGCGAAATATTTGGATTTGGTGTCCCTTTGCAGTGTAGAAATAGTTAAATGAATTGAATCAAATTTTTACGTAGTTTACATGAAGGAGACATATGAAAACTTAGCTTCGTCATAGATATAAATAATTGGATAAACTGGTACTTTTGGAAACTCTGTGACGATCTAAACGTCATGACTATGTCTTAGGGATGCAATAAAATTGGAAAATGGCACCTAGTTCATTCCTTCCTCAAGTATGCGCGAGAAAGGGGGGTTTGCTTGAATTGAGAGAAAGAGTTCCTTCAGCCAGATCAGGGGATATTCTTTGTATATACAAGCCCATTAAGGATGAGCGAGACAGGATATTTATGAAACAGAGAAGGTGTGGGTAGGGTTTAGAGCATTGATTCCCAAAGTGGTCCAAGGGGACCCCCAGGGGTCCACGGAAAACTCGACGGGGGTCTACGTGGGCGCGACAAAAATATGGGGGTTCACACTTCGTAAGCGGGGGTCCACGAAAATTTATCTGGTTTCGATATTGAAGAAATAAAATGGTGGCTTGACTTCACCTATCAATGCATGCAGATAATATTTTAAGTAGTTCAGCGACTGTTACTTGTAAAAACTTGTATATTCCATATTCAGTATATCGTGTCGACACTTGCAAAGCATCGCTCTCCGTCGTCCACAACTCTTGTTCAGACTTGCAAAAGGACGAAATACGACTTGTGGTGTGTGTGCTTGCAAACTTGCATGAACTTGATTCTTTACCAATAAACCTTGGCATACGAATGTCAAGGATAAACGTTCTCCTTTCTTTTCTGAATTTCGAAAAGAAAAGTAAAGCGAATCAATGATAGTGTTTGCCAGTGTCGGAAAAAGTGAGTACTTTGTCAGAGGTAAAATGCCTTGATGAAAATATTCAGACATACGTTCAACATTTAATTGCCCTACATGATGACTTCAAAATCAGGTTTGAAGTTTTGAGTTTTCTAAATAAAATAAGTGAGAATTGATTGGTTTCAAGTACTTTGAGTAGATGTCAAAAAAGTGAAGTTGGATGGAATCACTTAGCGATATTGATGAAGTATTAATTTTATGGAAATTCATTTCAAATAAAAATGCTTTTCGTCTATTTCCACACATTGTATTTAAAATATAGGTACAACCGGTTTCGACTATCACGTCATTGTCATTGACTTGACAATGACGCGATAGTCGAAACCGGTTGTGTGGAAATAGACGAAAAGCATTTTTATTTCTGTTTATATCGAATCACTTTTATGATTGGCCAACTTTGCTTTTTTGACATCCGCTCACAGAACAATCAATTAACTAATTAACCAATAAATTTTTACTTTTCTCACGAAAACTGTTAATTCGTGGTTGGAAATCAGCCCCAACGCAAATTTCCATAGTTAAATATAATAATCTTCACATTTCTTGTCGAGTTTTGGGAATATGGTAGCAATGTAGCTGCAGGGGGTCCACCGGAACCAGCAAAATTTTCATAGTGGTCTATGAGAAAAAAAAGTTTGGGAACCTCTGGTTTAGAGGAAGAATGCTGGCACAGAATTGGTCTTTGTGAGTTTGCGAGCAGTGACTTACAAAGGCCATAAGGAAATCTACGAGAAAAACACACGGCAGACCAGATGACCTCTGGTTTTGAACACAGTACCTCCCGATACTAGCCAACATTTGGCATAATCTGGAAAATCCAAACTCTAACAGGATGACATATCACTACCAAGCTTGACAGTTTAGTTCTGCGTAGAAAACAACCTCAGATATCAGCTCATTTGGTTCGATGGGAGACGCTGTAGATACCAATATGTACCAGAAAAAAAAATATATTTATATATACCTATATCAAAAATATTCCTAAAATCATCTTCTGTAAGGTCTAAAACGGATAAAAAAACTACAGACTATTGACATTTGATACGCCCGTCCATTATTTTCAGGGAAAATAGAACTAAATATTGCATTGTACCATCGTAGCGTCAAAACTCCCCGAAAACTCACATTAAAATTTTGTTCGTTTTTCTACAGAAAAATCGATAGTGTAAGCGGAAACATAAATTCGACGCGGTAGACTCCGATACCACAAAGATTCCCCAACTTTGGGCCCGTATTCCCAGAATTACCGTCCGTTTAACTCGAAGCGATACGAATTCGTTAACAGAAAAAATCCTGTTCTCTACAACCGGTGCTACTATGTCGATGCGACCAAACGGCATAATATAACAAGGTACGAGGCCGCGAGATCATTCTTAATGACGGTCTAGATAAGTTGAAAGTGATGTACCCGAATTCCGCTACTGGCACTTCGGAAATACCGGCCGATTTGAAAATTATCAGAGTTCCAGAGTCGGACTAGGTACTGGACAGGATAGGCCAGTCAGATTAGATACTCAATTGACGATAACTTCAATGTAGGGTCGGGAAAGAGACAAGGGCGTCGCCAGCCGGTGGTGCAGGGGGGGCAGTTGATATATGGAGGATGGAAAAATTATGAATACAGTTAAAAGCAAAGTTATTAATAACAGAACAAAAAAAATTTGAGACAAAATATAGGATAAAATAATAATAGAATTAAAATAATTTGGAGGCAATCAAAATGTCCATTGACAGTTACAAGATTTTAATAATAAAGTAGTCGAGAGAGATCTTTTTTTTTATTAAGTTACTCAAAACACAATCTTCTTGGTTTTTTTTTAAACTTTTCGAACATTTCATTATGAAAATCTTGTAAGTTTTCATTAATATGTTTTCTGTGCACACTCATCATGGCCAGACCATTGAGGAGATATTCCCCATAGTGCTTCTTAACCAGGTTTTTAGTCTCCTGAGGCTGCTAAACGATCGCTCTACCATACACGTTGTGCACCGTAGAGCGATCAAAATTTTCAACGCTTTCCCTGTATCAGGAAAGAAGGTCATTGCCTCTTTTAGGACATCAATAACGGTTAGATCAACTTCCTTCTCCAAACTGATAATATGTTTCATGGTTCCTATGGCATTTCGAATTTCAGGAAGAGTGTTGAGATCATTGATTACCAGATTCAGTTTGTGGGAGGAGCAATGAAAGATCAAAGCTTTCGTGCAAACTCTCGCGTCTGATTTAGTCTTAATTCTGGCTTAGGACTTTGATTTCTTTGCATTTGACTACATGAATCTCCAGGGGGGGGGCAACTGCCCCCTACCTGCCCCCCCTTGGCGACGCCCTTGGAAAGAGATAAAAACAAACTATGAAATTTTGCAACCTTTTCGGAAGTCAAGTTTAACATTGTTAAAATCGCAATAACATTGAATTTCGCCTTATGGTTGTGAAAAAAATTCCAAAAGTTCTGCAAACTTGGAGTTGTATTAAATATATTATTTCATATCACGTATCAAATTAGCAACCAATTTAAGGGTACGGAACATTTTTTAAATTCAAAATTAACGTTTTTGTTTGATGAACTGGCCAAAAAAAATTCCAAAAGTTCTACAAACTTGACAGATACTTCGAAAAAATATACCGAACAGTTTTATGAATTGGAAACCTTTTACGTTGACCGGAACATGTTTATTTATATTTTTTAATTCGTGGTAATTTTATCGGGCAAGATGGTCTCGAGATAAATAAAAAAGTTTCGAAACTTGTTTGCAAATTTAGAAAACATCTATTCTGATGCATTTGCAAATTTGCAACCTTGTACGCGGTCAGGAACTTTATGCAATTTGCAAAAATATGATTTTTGGATTTTTATATTTTTGTAAATTGCATAATGTTCCGGACCGCATACAAGCTTGCAAATTTGCAAATGCATCGGAATAGATGTTTTTTAAATTTTCTACCAAGTTTCTAAACTTTTTTGAGAGATTTAATATAAATTTTCAACCTTTTATTTCTGATTGAAAATCGGTTTTATTAGGTAATTTAGATTGAAAATAATGATTTCGGCAATAGTTTTCTCCTAGCATGCTTAATTGATAATGTAGATGGTGCGAAAAATCGTGATTCAACGGTCGCCGAAAAATTATTCATTTCCAAACGAAAAGCGCAAGCGGTCTGAAATTTTAGTATAGTGTACAGAAAGGATAGATACCTACATGCCGAACCTGAGAACTCCATCAGACATCAGTAAAAGATTTTAGTATGTCGAAGCTGAATTGTCTGATCTTTTGTATACCTATAGGTAGGTACCTATAGTCAAATAAACATTTGAGACGAAAAATATCATCAGCATGGTTATTTTCAACCCAAATTACATACATTAACGAACTTTCGATCGAGAAAAAAAAATTTAATTTTCAAAAAAATTTTCGCCACTCCAAATAATATAAACTTTCATCCTCTCATTTTTTATTGAAAATCGGTTCCTTTAGGTCATTTTTAGTGACAATTTTTCCACTCTATCATTCATTTTATTTTTTTTCAACGACCTGATACTCTATGGATTAATCTCGTTGCCACCTATTAACCTAATATAAAATATAATAGGGAATGACTCAATGTGACGATATAATTGACAAGTTTAAGACTGCGTCATCAAGAATGACGTAAAAGATTATATTCAAAACTGAGGTTATTATCACTAGCAATTCTTAATTGAGGGATAATCCTACATTTCCATAACAACGAAAGTTTCAGAAATTTTTCTTCTATTTTATTAACTTAGTTTCCTCTAACTGTCGATTATAAGGACCAGGCAGCCAATACCTAGTCAACAATCTAAGCATTGAAATTAATAATATTAATAATAAATAACAAGTGAGTGACCAGTCACTTACGTCAGACAATTATTACATAATCAATTTTTGGACTTCATACTCATATAGAATAGAAGGATGAGCTTTAATCAAAGCTGAGGCTGGTGTTGAAGATATTTCTGTATATCCTCAATTCACATAATATCCCACACCTCATAGAGAGATTTCAATGAAAACAGCAAAGGTTTGTAAATAATGGAGCATAAATAGACTTGATAAATAGATAGAATAATAGAAGTATATTCTAACATGTACATAACGTATGGAACATTATATTACTTGGAAGACATTTAATGTGAATATTCGATATACGAGAAGTCTGTATCAGTACATGAGATACAACACATAGCTTCATTGCCCGGGTAGCTCAGTCGGTAGAGCATTGGACTTTTAATCCAAGGGTCCAGGGTTCAAGTCCCTGCTCGGGCGCTTCTATTTTTTTTAATTAGGAAACATGTCATTTTTCGTATGAATATGTGATTGAAGTATTTCATGGTAAGAATGAAAGTAAAATAAAACTTTTAAGGTTCCATTAAACATTTATTAATATATTATAAGTTTGTATCAATACGATTCAAAGAATTCTTTTGAGACAGTTTTATAAATAAGTCAATAAACACGTGCTTTCTCATTATACAATTTTGTGAAAATTATATCAAATTATACTTGGGCCATGTTGGAATCGAACCTTCGACGTCTTGACCAACTGAGCTAATCGGCCAGAAGAAATATATTTTCATAAAAAGTTGATAGGTATCGTGCATCCTCTATAATTTCCGATTTATTATTGGTAATGAATACTGTCATTTTTAAACTAATTGACTTTGCTTGTCTTATAGAGACATCGTGTTTCATTTTTTTTTATGTGAGAGAACAAAAAAAATTAATGGCCCATGAGGGGATCGAACCCGCGACCTTCGCGTTATTAGCACGATGCTCTAACCAACTGAGCTAATGGGCCTGATAAATATTATTATCTATCACGTAATGCAAACGTTTGTAATTCATGATTTGTAATTGAAAATCAATTGAATCCTTACTAAGCTATCATGTCTATAGGAGCGTATAGCTCATTAATTCTATAAAAATGAACATAAAAATTCTTGGCCCATGAGGGGATCGAACCCGCGACCTTCGCGTTATTAGCACGACGCTCTAACCAACTGAGCTAATGGGCCAGTGAAAATCAGTTATACGGGAAAGTGAAAGTCTACAATTTACGATTTCCAAGTAGGTACGGTGTTCAGATTGCATGAGTAACAGAACAAACATTAGGATGGCCCATCAGGGGATCGAACCCGCGACTTCCTTTACAAAATTTAAATGTTGATGGCGGTGAATGATAAATTCAAAAGTTTATGATAGACTGAGGTTCGCTTTCGTTTTATTTTCGATATGCCTCATGTGCTTCATTTTTGATAAAAAAGATTTCTTTAGATTTTGATGTACCTATTTTCAAATATTTTTAATTAGAAAAACAATCAACACTCAGCTACTTGTATGTATTTATACCATAACATACAAGGAAAAATAATTACTTATGTAATTTTTATGAGTTTTATAAACAAATATTCCCAATTTTTTTACTTAAAAGCTGAAAAACCCAAAAATCTTTTTTTTCCCAAAAGATGTATATCTATACCAATTTCACACGCAGCATATTTTATAAAAATGTCTTATGTAGTTCAGAAAGTATTTGAAAAAAACAATTTTTCGTAATTAACACAGGTATCTATAGAAAATTAAGATGAAACGCACGATACTTTGATTTATTATTTTTGTTTCAGAATCATGCACTAACATCCTCAAATATAATATATATATATATATATATATATATATATATATATATATATATATATATATATATATATATATATATATAATGTATATATATATATATATATATATATATATATATATATATCAGTGGCGGCTCGTGAGGTGTTGGTTTAAGGAGGCTACAAGAGTTGTCAAAAAATACACCATAGGTGAAAATTTTTAGGATTTCAAGGTCAACCGCTTTATAATTCAAAGAAAATCAAAGTAAAACAAGCACCCTAAAATATTAAATAGGTACTTATTCGGGAATTAATCAATTGTTGCCCAGCAAGAACAAACGGGGAGATGAGACTTTTTTCTTGCCAGAAATAAAATAGGCCCCTCCCAAAAATAGATTAAAATAAAATTCTTGTCATAAAAGTCAAACAAAACTTAATAAAACAACAACAAAATAAAATAATGAAATATACATTTAGACCTAAACAAAAAAATTCAAATAAATTCTTTGGTATAGACATCTATTTTTTTATAATTCCGGTAATTATCGATAATACAACAGCCCCGATTTTCTTGAAATTTAAATTAATTTAAATTAAAATGAAAGCCAATTTTTTTGGCAAGAAAAAGCCGAATATGAAGTCAGATTTTGTCGCTGGGTCATCTTTTTTTTCAAAAACTTGAGCTGACCTGACTTTTTCTAACCTTCCTAACCTCCGAGTTCATAAAAGTATGAAATTCATGAAATAGATTGATTTCATTTTCAACAACATTTTCTTTTTGGTAAGAAAATTTCATGAATTTTATACTTTTATGAACTCGGAGGTTAGGTTAGTAAGGTTAGAAGAAGTCAAGTCAGCTCAAGTTTTCGAAAAAAAAAAGATGACCCAGCGACAAAATCTGACTTCATATTCAGCTTTTTCAGGCCAAAATAAGCTATAATCCGAAATTTCAAGAAAATCGGGGCAGTCTGTTGTATTATCGATACTTACCATACTTCCTGCATAGATGTCAGTGCCAAACAGAGACATTTTCCCTAGCAAAAAGTAAACACTGCCAACAAAATAATTTATTTTTCACCTGTGATCCGGTTAGCCAAGGATGTCTCTCATAATTTCTGATATTAAAACCGCGATTCTGATTTATGTTACGCTGCATCAAATTGTTTAATTCCGGGGTAGGTCGCAATGTTTTTATTAAAACTTTATCGTGATAAGTGCACTTAAGTTATGGGATAACAAATATTCCACTAAGTCACCATTGAAATTTTTGAAATTAACTTCAGAAACCGAACTCATTTTAAAACAATACGCGAGCAAAATAAATGAACAAACTGATTTCGTCCACTAGTCACTACGACTACTATTAATGCATTCCAACGAGTTCACTCGATGTTACCCGAAAGTCTATAGTTGTGATTGGTCGACATTGTGTGAGACTTAGGTTCCATCGGTGTTGCCATTTACATGTGTTTTCCTTTTCTATCGCAATGAAGTATTCATTCGCAGTATTCGCACCGTTGTTTGCTTTTCTGTGGCAGACATAATGAACGTTGAAAATATACCTTTTTAAGCATCTGCAGCGTTGCCACAAATCTTGAAATGAATGAAATGCAGTAACTAAAGGCAGCTTCTATCGTAATTAATAAATTATATTATATAATGTAGGTTGAAAGGAAGGTAGGTGCATAAAATAATATGATTTTGGTTAATATGAATATGCTGAATGCTGACTATTCAATATAATATAGTATTGATACACGGAATTATTATTGAGGAGGAGGTTTAGCCTCCTTATCCGCCCCTGATATATAGATATATATATATATATATATATATATATATATATATATATATATATATATAGACATCAGAAAGAATGACTCCGGTCGTGATACATCAAATAGGTTAATGGGTTAAACGGATGAATTAAAGGCTGGTAAAAGTGTACTTCTTATATTCTTTTTCAACGTTTCGGCTTCTATTTAAGCCTTCATCAGGACTCTACAATAATTAGTTCAATAATTAGCAACACGAGCGGTCTCAAAACAAACAGGACTCACCGAATGTTTGAGGTTACAAATTAAGCTAACATCTCCAAAAACAGAAAATCACAAAACTAATGTGACAAACCATAACATTATTAAACTGCACTACATTATATGAATTACTTTACAATAAGTCAAACGTGATTTCTTTGAAAAATAAATATTACGAATAGCCAACAACACAACATCGTGGTACCAAGAGAATGAAGCAATCACAGAATGCTCAACAGCAAGTTGACAACCTAAGTTATAAAATTAAAAATAAAATAAAGTGACACAATGTTCTTCTTCTTATCCTGACCTTATTAATCAATCAACAGAACTTTCATTGCAATTCGTGACGTCATATGCTATTAAAAAGGAATAAATACTACTAATGTTATCTATATCTTTCCTCGAATTCATTGAATCCGGGCAACGTTTTATATGATACATCTCCAAAAATGATCTCTTATCTAAATTACTCTCAAATTCCAAAATTTTTGCAGACCCATAGTCCATATTATGGTCCGTAGCTCTGCAATGTTCAGCCAGTGCACACACCTTCTTTGGGTTCCTTATATCACTCTTGTGTTGGCTAATTCTCTTTTTCAATTGCTGAGACGTCTGACCAATATATGATAATTCACATACGTGACAAGGAATGCTATACACCACACCACTAAGTTTATCTTTATCGATTTTATCTTTCACTGATGAGAACAACAATTTAACACTAAATTGATTCTTAATTGCAAATCTAAGATCATCACTCTTCAGTAACATAACCAATTGCTTTGTAACTTCAGGAATTGACGGAATTGATACATATTTCCTCCCAATGAGTTCACCACTGACCGAAACATTGTCAGGCCTCATAACGTTTACTATTTGAGGACGTTGTGCTGTATTATATAAAAGTTTATTGAGCAAAATGCGTGGATAGCCATAATCGATTAACAACTGATATAATTTTTTTATATTACCAGCAACTAGTGACGCATGAGAAATCCTGGAAACCCTCTCTTTCATACCCAAAATTAAATTAATTTTTTGTCTTATTGGATGACTCGATAGGTAGTTCAAATATCTGCCAGAACTCATTGGTTTTCTATACCAATCGACGATTATTATATTTTCCACAGTTCTAATAACCTTTGTATCAAGGAACGGGACAGCATTATCTGTTTCCTCTTCAATCGTGAACTTAATATGTTCATTATATTCGTTGAACTTGTTGAGTGTAAATTGAACTTGGTCTCGAGGAACTGAACAGATTATGTCATCAACATATTTCTTAATAAATGGGATATTGAAAGGAAGGGTCTCCAAAATTCTGTCAAGAACAAAGTCCATTACAATTCTAGCAACAATAGGGCTTAAATTCGACCCCATAGGCGACCCAAATATCTGACTATAAAATTTATTATCAAACAAAAAATAATTAGAGGAAAACAAAAACCGGACAATAATGATAAACTCACTCCTAGGAATTGCTGTGTGTAATGATATCGAATGCCAATAATGTTCAATGCATTCTACTGCCAATTCAACTGGTATGTTACTGTAAAGTGATATAACATCCAAACTAACCAACACATAACTTTGTGGCAACTGAAATTCATTAATAAAGGAAACAAACTCAAACGAGTCTTTGACATAATATCTATTATTGATGTTGTCAACAGATTCAGCAAGAACATCAGCTACAAATATTGAGAGTTTAGATGTAGGAGTATTAATACATGAAATAATAGGTCTCAGAGCAATAACTGGTTTATGGATTTTTGGTAAACCATAGAACCTGGCAGGTATGCTATTATAGTTATATAATTTTTTTCCTTGAATATCGGAAATATATTTGTTTTTTACCAAATTCTTAATTAGTTGATTCGCTTTATTTTGCAATGTGAGTGTAGGATCCCTTAGTAATAACCTGTAATAGTTTTGGTCACTCAGTATGGTGTAAGACAAATTCATATATTGTTCCTTCTCAATAGCTACTGTTACATTGCCCTTATCAGATTGTAATATTAAAAGGTTAGGTTGATCTTTCAGGTACCTCCTGCAAGTGGAAAATTCTTTTTGGAATACGTTAGATATTTTCGGATATGATCTTAAATAGTTAGTAATAATATTGGTAGCTAAAGACCTAGTGATATTTTTTTGTTCTTCATTAAGTGAATCCTTCCTTTTAATAATATTTTCCACTACCGCAAGAAGCCCCTGAACAGAAACCTCCCTCTTCGGAACATCTATAGCAAATTTAGGACCTAATGCTAAAAAACTTGAAACACTATCAGGAATCTGCACTGAGCTGACGTTCTTAAACCAACTAGATTGAGACTTCAATTTTAACAATTGATCACTTTTTAACTGAGATAACTTCCTTAAATTATTAACCTTTTTTAAATGAAAAATTCTATTATATCTAATTAGTTGGAATCTTTTGAACCTAATGAGAGTGAGTTCCGGAAGAGAGGCTGAAAGGTTCTCCCACTAACTTGCAACCTCTCTTTCGAGTCTCACAATCTCTTTTACAGTGGATCTCATTTCAAAGGATAATATCTGATGTATCACCTTAATGTTCATTCTCTCCGCTTGTGTTATTGTTATGTCACCACTCACTGATCCATATAACGATTTCATATTGTTCTTAATATGGTTTGGAACCAATCCCTGAAGCCGAAACGTTGACAAAAAATATAAGAAGTACACTTTTACCAGCCTTTAATTCATCCGTTTAACCCATTAACCTATTTGATGTATCACGACCGGAGTTATTCTTTCTGATGTCTATTACAGCATGGGGTTTTATGCAGAATTGAGACAACAATATGGAGCACATATTATTGGTGCTTTGAAGTCATGGGCAACAAATAACATCAAGCTGGCGTCTTTTAGGAATAGAAGAATCTTTTTACTGGAGTGTAAACGACAGGGATTGGTTCCAAACCATATTAAGAACAATATGAAATCGTTATATGGATCAGTGAGTGGTGACATAACAATAACACATGCGGAGAGAATGAACATTAAGGTGATACATCAGATATTATCCTTTGAAATGAGATCCACTGTAAAAGAGATTGTGAGACTCGAAAGAGAGGTTGCAAGTTTGTGGGAGAACCTTTCAGCCTCTCTTCCGGAACTCACTCTCATTAGGTTCAAAAGATTCCAACTAATTAGATATAATAGAATTTTTCATTTAAAAAAGGTTAATAATTTAAGGAAGTTATCTCAGTTAAAAAGTGATCAATTGTTGAAATTGAAGTCTCAATCTAGTTGGTTTAAGAACGTCAGCTCAGTGCAGATTCCTGATAGTGTTTCAAGTTTTTTAGCATTAGGTCCTAAATTTGCTATAGATGTTCCGAAGAGGGAGGTTTCTGTTCAGGGGCTTCTTGCGGTAGTGGAAAATATTATTAAAAGGAAGGATTCACTTAATGAAGAACAAAAAAATATCACTAGGTCTTTAGCTACCAATATTATTACTAACTATTTAAGATCATATCCGAAAATATCTAACGTATTCCAAAAAGAATTTTCCACTTGCAGGAGGTACCTGAAAGATCAACCTAACCTTTTAATATTACAATCTGATAAGGGCAATGTAACAGTAGCTATTGAGAAGGAACAATATATGAATTTGTCTTACACCATACTGAGTGACCAAAACTATTACAGGTTATTACTAAGGGATCCTACACTCACATTGCAAAATAAAGCGAATCAACTAATTAAGAATTTGGTAAAAAACAAATATATTTCCGATATTCAAGGAAAAAAATTATATAACTATAATAGCATACCTGCCAGGTTCTATGGTTTACCAAAAATCCATAAACCAGCTATTGCTCTGAGACCTATTATTTCATGTATTAATACTCCTACATCTAAACTCTCAATATTTGTAGCTGATGTTCTTGCTGAATCTGTTGACAACATCAATAATAGATATTATATCAAAGACTCGTTTGAGTTTGTTTCCTTTATTAATGAATTTCAGTTGCCACAAAGTTATGTGTTGGTTAGTTTGGATGTTATATCACTTTACAGTAACATACCAGTTGAATTGGCAGTAGAATGCATTGAACATTATTGGCATTCGATATCATTACACACAGCAATTCCTAGGAGTGAGTTTATCATTATTGTCCGGTTTTTGTTTTCCTCTAATTATTTTTTGTTTGATAATAAATTTTATAGTCAGATATTTGGGTCGCCTATGGGGTCGAATTTAAGCCCTATTGTTGCTAGAATTGTAATGGACTTTGTTCTTGACAGAATTTTGGAGACCCTTCCTTTCAATATCCCATTTATTAAGAAATATGTTGATGACATAATCTGTTCAGTTCCTCGAGACCAAGTTCAATTTACACTCAACAAGTTCAACGAATATAATGAACATATTAAGTTCACGATTGAAGAGGAAACAGATAATGCTGTCCCGTTCCTTGATACAAAGGTTATTAGAACTGTGGAAAATATAATAATCGTCGATTGGTATAGAAAACCAATGAGTTCTGGCAGATATTTGAACTACCTATCGAGTCATCCAATAAGACAAAAAATTAATTTAATTTTGGGTATGAAAGAGAGGGTGTCCAGGATTTCTCATGCGTCACTAGTTGCTGGTAATATAAAAAAATTATATCAGTTGTTAATCGATTATGGCTATCCACGCATTTTGCTCAATAAACTTTTATATAATACAGCACAACGTCCTCAAATAGTAAACGTTATGAGGCCTGACAATGTTTCGGTCAGTGGTGAACTCATTGGGAGGAAATATGTATCAATTCCGTCAATTTCTGAAGTTACAAAGCAATTGGTTATGTTACTGAAGAGTGATGATCTTAGATTTGCAATTAAGAATCAATTTAGTGTTAAATTGTTGTTCTCATCAGTGAAAGATAAAATCGATAAAGATAAACTTAGTGGTGTGGTGTATAGCATTCCTTGTCACGTATGTGAATTATCATATATTGGTCAGACGTCTCAGCAATTGAAAAAGAGAATTAGCCAACACAAGAGTGATATAAGGAACCCAAAGAAGGTGTGTGCACTGGCTGAACATTGCAGAGCTACGGACCATAATATGGACTATGGGTCTGCAAAAATTTTGGAATTTGAGAGTAATTTAGATAAGAGATCATTTTTGGAGATGTATCATATAAAACGTTGCCCGGATTCAATGAATTCGAGGAAAGATATAGATAACATTAGTAGTATTTATTCCTTTTTAATAGCATATGACGTCACGAATTGCAATGAAAGTTCTGTTGATTGATTAATAAGGTCAGGATAAGAAGAAGAAGAACATTGTGTCACTTTATTTTATTTTTAATTTTATAACTTAGGTTGTCAACTTGCTGTTGAGCATTCTGTGATTGCTTCATTCTCTTGGTACCACGATGTTGTGTTGTTGAATATTCGTAATATTTATTTTTCAAAGAAATCACGTTTGACTTATTGTAAAGAAATTCATATAATGTAGTACAGTTTAATAATGTTATGGTTTGTCACATTAGTTTTGTGATTTTCTGTTTTTGGAGATGTTAGCTTAATTTGTAACCTCAAACATTCGGTGAGTCCTGTTTGTTTTGAGACCGCTCGTGTTGCTAATTATTGAACTAATTATTGTATTGAGTTGAAAAAGAATATAAGAAGTACACTTTTACCAGCCTTTAATTCATCCGTTTAACCCATTAACTTATTTGATATATATATATATATATATATATATATATATATATATATATATATATATATATATATATATATATATATATATATATATATATATATATATATGTACAAATTTGTTTGAAAAATTGATGATTAACAGAATCAACCCTTGAACGGAGTTAGTTTCATGGTACTCGACGACTAGTAATTCCCATTCATCCTTCAAAAGAGAATGTCAGTAAATTTGACATCGGCGACACAATGTCGAATTTTGTAACATTCTTCCTTGAAGGATGAATGGGAACTCCATGTCGTCGATTCTCATAAAACTAGTTCATCATGAATAAAAACTGAATTTGAATTTACTACGTTTATTATCACAAAAATACTTTGAAAAATAAAAAACTGCGATTGCAATTTCAGTCAATAGACCATCATCGGGCAGATTGAGTTAAGAACTGAATATATAATTATATATTTGCGCTTACGGGTGGGAAAGAATTATCACAGGTACCTAAATAGACAAGAGGAGAACATTTCAAGAAGGGCTAATTGAAGTGGATTTCCCAAATTGGTACAATAAAATGTTCTTCGAAAAACCATTTATTGTTTGAATACACTAAATATAGGAGAATATATCAAGTCAATCTGGTCGTTCAGCAAGATATCTTTTGCATTATGATTGAGTTTAAAAATTTCTTATGATTCTAAGTAAGTAAGTTTGGTTCCTTTTGGTAATTTATCCATAATTACTTAAGGCATTATTATCTTTGTATCTTATAATCCCACTTAGTGAAGTTGTCAAGTGTCATCGTCTTTCAAACTTGCACAGTTGGCCCGACCCTTCAGAATACAGAACTAACAGCATAATATTCTTATTTATTCAAACATGGATACAATTTTCTTGGAAAAAAACGCAAAGCGCTCGTAATTTCGTTTAAAATAAAGGAAAGGTTTGAAATATCGCAGAACTCCCGTGGTTCAGAGACAATTTAACGGAGCCTAGAGCCCATAAAGCCCCGACTGCACAAATGTATACCTGCGTATACTTATATATTTATGTTCTACAATATGGAAATATATAATACAAGCCAGGGAGATATATTTCGCGTTGTCTTCGCAGATATGACGTAGTGCTTTGTCGTGTAGTAAGAATTTATTTCTCTGGAATATTAAATATTCCGTCTTCCTGCCCTGATTGGGGTTACTTTTTCGTTTTTTAGTATCACGTACTGCAGGTCGTATGGCGATGATTTAGATCTATTTTGAATTGTTGAGACCAACGGAATTATTCTTGATATTGATTGGCGAAATTTTTGTTTTTGAAGACAATGTTTAAGTAATAGGTAGTAAAACTCGAGACTTGTGGTACTCATGTCATATTATGAGAACCAGGGCCGGATTAACCATTAGGCAGAGCAGGCAACTGTCTAGGGGCCCGCATCGACTAGGGACCCGAGCACGCACTAAGAAAAAAAAAATTTTATCGAATGAAAATTTTATTTGAGAATTTGTATGAAATTCCTCAACAATATTATTGCTTTCTTTAGACGCATGTTGTCAATTGATGAAATACTTCATGCATACAGAACCCTCTAGTATAGAGTAGTAGAACTAATAAACTGTCTTCGTCCCAGAACTGTTTGAATTCATTGTCAATAATGACCATTGAAAATGATGTATTAGAAAGGGTTAACTTTCAAGATGTTTTAAACGATTTTGTTCCAAAAAAAATTAATTAAGTTAATATTTAAACTTACTGTACTGTACAGTGGTCCAAATTGGACAATTTTGATAGGAAACACCAATTTCTAGAGGAGTTAGAGAAAAACTAGCCTACATGCTACGAGGTCGATTTTCGTGAGAAAATGAATGCCGAAAATCGCACATTGATATCTTGACTTGTTCGAAAGATACAAGGTGTTTTTCAATTTCGTGCATTTCTGACCCAACCCCGTAACTTGTTTATTTTTGTATATTTCTTATTTCTGTGAAAACATTTTTGGGGCACTTTTTTGAAAGGAATTCAATGGTGTTCCTAGTTTTTCATAAAAAAATATGGTTTAGAAGCTATGACATAAACTTGTATTTTTTCTTATGGACCACCCTGTATTTTTTTACATATTCGTGTTTGAAATAAAATTCTCGTTTCAAATATATATAATAGTTGCTACTTTTCTTTGAAAACATTCATTTTGTGGCAGTTTTCGAATTATTTTAGATATATTTTCAAAATCTGGGTTGCCATGCCTGAATATGAAACAAATTACCTTAGCAACTACAGTCTATGCGTACTGTCAAACAATTATTATTAAATGCAGTTTGCTTCACAAGTTTAGTGTGCTTCTTTGAACTGAGTTTTGAACTTACTAGAATATTTATCTGCATGTTAATTCAAAATGTATGAAAATTACGTAAAATATGATATGTTAAAGTGTAATCACATGAAGATGCTCAGGCTGCCATTAATCTTTACTTTGACCGATATTCTGAAAGGAGACAACCGTTTCGGGATATTATGTTCACTAGATTGCAGCAAAACCTAGTTAATTACGGTTCTTTTTCAAAACCAAGGACAAAAGTTCACGAAGCTAGTAAGTAATAGAGATAGAGAGTTAGATGAAATAACGGTTTTGGGGGAAATACAAAACCAACCCAATATTTCACTTCGCAAAATGTAGTTGAATACAGGTATTCCAAAGACTACAACAATGCGAATTCTAAATAAAAATAAATTCAAACCGTATCAAAACTTTGAACAGAACATCATATGGACTGATGAAGCATGCGTTAGCAGCTCTTTCTACAATAGAACTTTGGAAAATCCACATACTTATTATAGTGGAGACACAAAATCAAGGCCGATACAGTTTCAGTGTTTGGGTCGGTAGTTTTAGAGGAAGGTTTATCGGTCCCTATATCTGTGAGGGTAACCTTACAGCAGCGGGCTATTACAACAAATTGGAGAATACTTCCAACAAGACAAGGCACCGTGTCATAACGCACACATCATAACGGCGTATTTAAACGAAATATTTACGGACAATAATTGGCTTGGCAACCGGGGTCCTGTTCATTGGGCGGCAAGATCCCCCGATCTTACGCCTCCAGATTTTTACCTCTGGGGAAGAATAAAGGACTTTACATATTAACGCCATCCTGATTCCCGAGAAGCGTTGAAAGCAGCAGTGCGACATGCCTTTCGTTCAATAACTGCGATAGAATTGATTAATGCTGTCAATAATGTTAGGAAGCGAAGTCATGTTTTGATTTAAATGGTGCTCAATTCGAACACATGTTGTAAATAGTTTAAAAATATTGTTGTACTTGTTATTCTATCTTTTGATTAAATTAATGAGTTATTACAAAAAAAGGCACTAATTATTCTTTTTAACAGCTGTTATGTAGAACTATTTTGTTTCGTATTTAGGCATGGCTACCCAGATTTTGCAAATTCATCTAACATAATTCGAAAACAGCCACAAAATGAATGTTTTCAAAGAAAAGTAGCAACTATTATATATATTTGAAACGAGAATTTCATTTCAAACACGAATTTGTAAAAAAATACAGGATGGTCCATTAGAAAAAATACAAGTTTATGTCATATCTTCCAAACCATATTTTTTGATGAAAAACTAGGAACACCATTGGATTCCTTTCAAAAAAGTGCCTGAAGAATGTTTTCACAGAAATAAGAAATATTCAAAAATAAACAAGTTACGGGGTTGGGTCAGAAATGCACAAAATTGAAAAACACCTTGTATCTTTCGAACAAGTCAAGATATCAATGTGCGGTTTTCGGCATTCATTTTCTCACAAAAATCGACCTCGTAGCATGTAGGCTAGTTTTTCTCTAACTCCTCTAGAAATTGGTGTTTCCTATCAAAAGTGTCCAATTTGGACCACTCTGTACAAAAACAATAAATATCTTGGAAGTTGACTTCTTTCAATTTGAACTTCACAAAGCTGTTTTCTTTCGTTTATTTTATTTTATTGCGTTTAACAAGATCAAACTTAAAATAACCGCGTCCAGTCTCATTTCTCTTTTCTTGCCCATTATGCAACCTGTTTCATCATTCATCACTTATCTTTAACCTATTTATTGAGACCATTTCAATAAAGTTAAGAAGTCAGGTAAGGTGATGCTGCAGCATCAAGTCAACGTAACCATGTTGTTGCAATATCCCATAATACTTAGAAATAACAGGATACCTGTACTCGATCATCAGGAAGTAACTTACATCCCTTTATTAACTTGAAAAGACCTAGGGCCCGGACATGGTTGTTGCCTAGGGGCCCGGACAGGATTAATCCGGCCCTGATGAGAACTTATCAATTTGAATTATTAGCAGTTTTCTGTGGTTGAGTTCGACATAGAAATCACTTGAATATTATGTTTCTATTATGATCTCGCTGAAAAACATTACAGCTGTAGATATATACATCCTTCTTGGTCACAAGGTTTGTGCTATATATTAATATTGTACTCCTAAGCATATTAAATGAGCAGCTGTTTCCTTCGATAATTTCCACTCAACTAACCACTTATTTCTCCAGTAGACCAACTTCAAAATAATACAGATTCAATATTTTCAACATCATCCACATCTTCAGAAGATCCAACCAACCTTCAGTCACATCCACAATCTTCAGTTTTTCCAGAATATTAGTAATGTTGAATATTAACGACATTAAAACGTCTTTCTAAAGACAAAACAGTAAATTGAATAATTAAGTTACTATTTAATACAGAACGTGGGTAAGGGTTTCTGTGTTGTACCTTACCGTCTAAGATAGACGGACCTTACTGCTGATATTGAATTGAAAAGCACGTATCTAATTGTTTACTTAAGTCGGCCACGGCGGCAAAAAATTTAATGAAACATTAATAATTATTGTTTTTTAATTTTTCGATTTTTCTAAAATTCATAAATTCCTCGTTAAATCAAAGGAATAGAAACATACTTGACTCTGATAATTATGAACATATTTTGTAGATTAAGTGCCGATATTGGAGTGGTATAGCACGTAATTAGTAACTTAAGAAGATCTCCGCCGCAAAAAAATGACTGAAACAAAGTTGTAGTCTTGACTTGAAACTTTTTGTCCAAAGTTAATAAACACCATAAGTAATTTTGATTTCTCAAAAATCGGAGAGTCGCGATTTTCGTGAGGAAACGGTTGAACGTGTAATTATCATATTTTGGGGTTATGCATAAGATTGTATTTTCCATTTTTCAGAGGTCCCTTCAAACTTGAGTGACGTCAGCATTCAGTATACCGCCGCCATCTTGATTTTTTTTAAATAGCACCGTAGGTCTTTTCAAAAATGAAGAATACATACCACATTACTAAAAAAATAAAAGAAACAGTTTTCCAAGACATACAACTTACATATATATAACTTACAAAAATATTAATAGTTTCCTTATAAATGGAGCTCAAAATGTTGACCACCTATGTCTTAGCAATAATACAATCTGTATTTGAAGCTTCGAATAGAATTATCTATCATTTATGGAGAAATTGTTTGTATATCAAGACATTTGAAAGTTTTTGAATCAGTTATATCTGATATAAAGTGGAGTGAAATCGGGAGATCTTGCCGGCCACTTAATTACACCTCTTCAAACGATCCATATCTGAGGGAAATTTGATGATTATACGTTTAATCGTTTCAAAAAATACCTTGTTGCCAGACTTTCTCGCTATCCTATATATATATATATATATATATATATATATATATATATATATATATATATATATATATATATATATAATATATATATATATTATATATATATATATATATATATATATATATACATATATATATATATATATATATATAAATATATACTGGAAAGCAAAATTAACACACCTCTAAAATGTGGGTCAATTTCAAAGTTAATTTTCTCACGAACTGCTGAATCGATTTAGATAAAAAAATTTTTCAATGTAGCTTAAATCTTCGGAAATGACGTTATGCAAAGAGAGAAAATTTAAATTCGAGTTTCAGGCATATACTGGATGTTTGAAGAAAAACTAGTAAAATGCACACCTTTTGTCATATTCTGTGGGAATTCCCATCAACAGTAGTAGGTGTCTCTCTAAGTCATAATATAGCCCCATCTTTTTCTAGCAAGTTGTGAGCGAGACAATTAACTTTGAAATTGACCCAAATTTTAGTGGTGCGTTAATTTTGCTGGCCAGTGTATATATATATATATATATATATATATATATATATATATATATATATATATATATATATATATATATATATATATATATATATATTATATATATATATATAGATAAATATATATTTTATTATATATATATATATATATATATATATATATATATATATTTTAGAGCTATTTATGACAAACATATAAAAAAAAAATTAAATAGATATATGCTCAACGAATTCGTCTATATCCGAATCTAAACCATCTACGTTTCACCGTAGCCCACTTCGATTCCCATTCAATATCATAAAAATGAGTTTTCAGAGACAGTCCGAAAACCCAAAAAATCAATTATCGCTTAGGTAATTAACAAATCCAAGTCTTGGCAGCGAGCCTCTAATGGCGCATAGAGGTGTCACCGGGTGCCTATTTATGACGACATTAGGCGCAATTACCTGGGCAGGTCCATAATGACCGGTCGATCAACAATTTATGGCGTTTTCTATGACGACAATACACGAAACAACTATCGGAGAGATACTATATCGACAAGAAGAAGCTACCAAGCTTCGAAGTTATCTCTCGTACCTGTTCTATACGTGGCTATGATCATTTTAATCTGAAGACCATTGATGTGAGGAGAAGAAGCTAGGTAATAATGAATTGCATATTTATTCCTATAGAGCAGGGGTTCTCAACATTTTAGGCCCTACGATCTCATTTTTTGGTTCATTATTTCGAGGTCGCCTAATGAATATATAATATATATTAATATAAAAAAAATTATATCGCAGCGAGCTGCATTAGAAAAGCAGGTTTTCATAACTAGGCCAAGCTACAGAGATTTAGAGTGAGCATTTTGTGCAAAAAGTGTTAGAAGAGAACCAGCTCCACCATTGTTTGTCAAATAGTTCCACATGATATAGTGATATGTTTTTCACTCGACTTTATTATTTATATCTTTGTTATTAACAATTTTATGAAAAAAATCGCTTTTTTTAGTTTTTTGCTTATAAAATTGAAACTATCAGAATAATCGTGATGGTGTCAATAGACTTATTGTAGAAAATGAAAAGACGAAAAAAATGAGAGGTCGGACGACTCAATCAGGCCCTCAGTCTAAGGGAAAATTGGAAAAAACCGGCCAAAATGCAGTTTTTTCAAAAGTTTATAACTCGGTTATTTTTTGAGTTGTAGTGTAGATCCTCCGGTCAGTATTAGCTATTGATATGAACTTCATTTGTGCGAAGATCAGGAACTGTCCGATGCATAGTTTTTGATCTGTGGCCATTTGATTATGTTACTATGCAATTTTCCAGCAGACCTGAATGCGATAGGTATGGTCCGATTTCAATTTACTAAAAAGATTTTGAAAGTAGAATTCTCATAGTTCAAAACGTTCATCTTGATTTTTCATAAAAACGCTGAGAAATATGTTAAAAATAAAGCTGAACATGACAAAAAACGGCCGAGCGCGTGAGAGTAGTTGAAGAGTGGGGGTTTACAATTATTATCTGACAACGTTTAGAAATTACTGTCACGTTCAAAATGCCGACGCTTTCGAATGTCATACTTCTCCTTGCCTGCTGCTCTACCCCCACTCTTCAACTACTCTTACGCGCTCGGCCGTTTTTCGTCATGTTCAGCTTTATTTTTAACATATTTCTCAGCGTTTTTTATGGAAAACCAAGATGAACGTTTTGAACTATGAGAATTTCACTTTCAAAATTTTTTAGTAAATTGAAATCAGACCATATCTGTTGCATTCAGGTCTGCTGGAAAATTGCATAGTAACATAATCAAATGGCCACAGATCAAAAACTATGCATCGGACAGTTCCTGATCTTCGCACAAATAAAGTTTATATTGATAAATAATACTAACCGGAGGATCTACGCTACAACTCAAAAAATAACCGAGTTATGATTTTTTGAAAAAACTGCATTTTGGACGGTTTTTTCCAATTTTCCTTTAGACTAAGGGTCTGATCGAGTCGTCCGACCTCTCATTTTTTTCGTCTTTTCATTTTCTACAATAAGTCTATTGACATCATCACGATTACTCTGATAGTTTCAATTTTATAAGCAAAAAACTAAAAAATACGCGCCTTTTTGCATAAAATTGTTAATAACGAGGACGTAAATAATAAAGTCGAGTGAAAAACATATCACTATATCATGTGAAACTATTTGACACACAATGGCGGAGCTGGTTTTCTTCTAACACTTATTACATGAAAAAATCTCTGTAGCTTGGCCTAAACGTGTACAGTTTAAAAAATCTATTCATTCATTCATGATTTTTGTTCCAAATCCAAGAAAAATTGTTCTCTAATGTGTAAACAATACTTACTTCCTACCCGGGGGGTCAGCCCCCCAACCAATTCGTCCCAAAACTAATCACATCCAAGATATCATACGAAACTACATACTCACAAACCTATTGCTACAAAATTGCTCCATTTATAGCGTGAACGAGTTTCCTCCTCCGGGGGGTCAACCCCCAACCAATTTGCACCAAAACCAATTCCACTCAATATATCATATGAAGCTACCTACTCACAAACTTTCAATCCTATTGGTTCAAAATTAGGCCTCTATCAGGTAAACAAGAGATATTTCTTCCCCAAGGGGGTCAAAACCCAACCAATTCGAATTAAAACCAAACAGCATCCAAGATATGTTTCGAAAATACCTACTTACAAACTTTCAACCCTATTTCTCCAAAATTACAACATTATCGTGTAAATAAGATTTATTTCTTCCCCGTGGGGTCAACCCCCTAACCAATTCGAACCAAAACCAATCCTAGTCAAGATATCATACGAAACTACGTAGATACCAACTTTTAAAGCTATTGCTACAAAATTGTGCCTTCTATCGTGGAAAAAAGATTTGTTTCCCCCCTAAGTGGGTTAACCCCCAACCAATTCGAACCAAAATCAACTCCATCCAAGATATCATATGAAACTACCTATTAACAAACTTTCAACCCTATTGCTTCAAAATTTCACCCTGTATCTGCTACATTGACCTAGATTTATACTATTATCTACCTGCCAATAGATTACATTTAGATTTCCTCATCCTCAATTGCATTTCCCATTTCAATATTTGTAAGATATTCAATTTGTAAAGTTAGTTTCAAATAACTCATCTGAAGAAGCCACTGTGTTTGGTAAAACAATTGTTATGTTTATATTATTGAGATACCTTGGTCTTGAAAATGTTGCTCTGAAAGGTTTTGATGAAGAGTTCTTGACTCTCTTGATTTTCTGTTACTGCTGAAAATTTTAGAAATAACAACACACAGACAGACACACGTATCTTCATATATATATATATATATATATATATATATATATATATATATATATATATATATATATATATATATATTTATATATTTATATTTATATATATATATATATAATATATATATATATATATATATATATAAATATATATATATATATATATAAATAAAAAAAAATAAATATAAATATATATATATATATATATATAGATATATATATATATATATATATAAATATATATATATATATATATATATATATATATATATATATATATTTATATATGTACTTGACTTAATGTCAATAACAGCCCTCATTTGAGTCAGAAAACCGACTTCAGCGAACAGTTAATGTTTTGTGACTTCCTCAAAACTTTTGAAGGAAATTCGACATCAGTGCCACCGATGACGAATCGTCTAACATTCTCCCATGAAGGATGAATGGGAATTCCATAAAGTCAAGCCTCATGAAACTAGCTCCGCAATTGAGTTCATATCAGCGTGACATGACTTTATTGTACCTAGTATATAGATGAAATCCACTGCATATATTATAAGCATGATATCAATTGGATTTTCGTTTTCTTAACGTTGAATGAGCCACTTTCATAACACTGTGATAATCATTGATAATTCTCGAATCCATTAACGAAATGTAGAGTTCAGATATTGTTTATCAGGAGCATCAAAGTTGAAGATCTCAAATAGTTCTTCAGAAAGACTGTAATCTATGATCGGTTTCCAAATAAGGAGAACAGAATCGTGGCCATTCTTAATCGATATTTAATTCGTATAATAATAAATTCGAATGTGGTTAATTAGGTAAATTTTTTCGATGAAATGGCTGCCTAGTTCGTTTTCTGGAATTTTGATTTTATCTGTTAGGTATTTGTCTGTGGTTTTTTTGATTTATTTTTACGAATATAGCCGATGCTTATAGGTACTAACTGAGATTTTGACTACAGAGATGCAAAATTTCGATGCTAAGTATTAGGTTAACAATTTTAATATATATATATATATATTTATATATATATATATATATATATATATATATATACATATATATATATATATATATATATATATATATATATATATATATATATATATATATATATATATATATATATATATATATATATATATATATATATATATATATATATATATATATATATATATATATATATATATATATATATATATATATATATATATATATATATATATATATCTTTATATACAAATATATATATATATATATAATCTCTTGATAATTAGTATCAATAACAGGCTTGTTGAAATAGTTCACAGGCAACAACAATTCGAATATATATATATATATATATATATATATATATATATATATATATATATATATATATATATATATATATATATATATATATATATATATATATATATATATATATATATATATATATATATATATATATATATATATATATATATATATATATATATATATATACTCATGGATAAAAATAAGGCAACACTTAAAATTATACTTATTTTTGATTCAAAATAACTATTTTAATTTTCAACGGATTGAAATAAATTTTTCGGCTTATTGTAGAAAATTCATTAGAATTTTCGAAAGCGTTTTGAATTCATGTAAAAATAAATTTGACAATGTATTCTACAGGGTGGAATGAAAATATGTATGTACCGTAAATTCTGAAATTCCTGTGGGGTGAACTAAAGGCTACAAATTCTTTCTTTATAAATGAATAGCAAAACTAATTTATTCTTGATTTTTTGTTCCTTGATTCCGTCCAATATTTGTCTCTTCACGAAAGATACAAATTTTTCAAAGAAATCTCTACAATTTTTGCGACGTCAGTTAAGAGAACAATCTAAAATCTAAAAAAATCTCAATATTATAAGCAACAATTATTAAATCAAAATTCAACATAAACAAGTAACAAATTGATAACGCGTAAATTATTCATAATCTGCTGAGAAATGTTTTCCCATTTTGCAGGAACTATACGTTCCCAATCTTGAATGATTATGGGAGCAGGTACCTACATGACTTCGGACCGATGTTTTTAGAACATCCCAAAGATGCTCAATTGGGTTTACGTCAGCACTTCGTCGAGGAAAGTCTAATTTTTGGCTGTGTATTTTGCAACTACAATTTATTCTGTGAAGAATTCACTCTACTTTAAATTTGAACAAAAACTTTAGAGATTTATTTGAAAATTTGTATCTTTTGAAGAGAGACAAATACTGGACTGTATCAAAAAACAAAATATCGAGAATTAATTAGTTTCTCTAATCATTTGGAAAAAATTTGTAGCCTTTAGTTTACCCAACATACGATAAATAATTATTGTTCCATTCTACCCGGCATACTATATTGTCAAAAATTAATTTATACAAAAATTCAGAATGCATTTGATAATTTGAATGAATTTCCTACAATTTGCCTAAAAAATCATTTCAATCGGTTGAAAATTGAAACAGATATTTCGAATCAAAAACAAGCAAATTTTCAAGTGTTGCGTTAATTTTGTCTATTAGTTTATATATATATATATATATATATATATATATATATATATATATATATATATATATATATAAAATACGACCATTAGTATTCTTTACCAGTATTTTTATGAATTCGATAGATCCGAATAGGGTTAATTAAGGATAGTTTTCAAGATATTTTAGAGATAAAATTGGTCGCGTTCGTTTCTAGAATTCTATGATTTCATCGGTTATTTGTAGTTTAAAGAGGAACAGTAAACGAATAGATGACATATTTACGATACTGACTATATCGGAATGTGTTAATTTGTAGGTATTCGATAAAAGTTTCACTTCCATAGGCCACTGCGATTTGAATATAACTGTAAGCCACTCTCGTGTATATTTTTCGTCGTTAGAACATATGGTTTAAAAGAAATATTTGAGGTTAAACTAAAATCTTGATATGTAGATATATCTTAGATTGTTTCTGCTTTGACGCAACAATAATGAGGATTGATTTTTATTTTAAACGAGATGTTTAGGCGGAAAATTGTAGCTTTAATTATAGATCAGTATTTCGAGAAAACAGAAGTCTTAAAGTCGGTAAAGATGAATATAAAAATTAATATCGAAAAATAGATCTGTCAGTACTGTCACAATATTGAGAGGTATCTCAATAGTTTATTGTTTTATTATGAGTAAAAGTGATAATTGTTGTGGCGAGACTAAATGTTTTTAAATTTAAGTCGAGCCACAAAAAGTGTTTTTCTCCGAATTAAACATGCGATTTTTTCCGCAAACGGTGTTCAAACGATAGAATTAAGATGATATTCTTAAAAAGAATTAGATGTGAAGAAACGTAAAACTAGATTGCGCTTTGCTTACTGGTTTTGTAAATATCAAGGCAACACAAATTTGACAAATCAACAAAATAATTGTCAGAAACATTTAAAGTCACTTATCTACGCATTATAGGACTGTGCGTTTTTGGTTGTATCAAGAAATGACTTGTTGTATTAAAATATATCAAATTTTTCTTACAGATAACATTATGTCGGATTCGGAACCCAACTGTACGCCGCCCGACGTTCTTGATATTGCCGTGAGCGCACAAAAAAGTGTACTTTTTTGTACGCTCACGGCCGGATAAAAAAGTAGAAACAAAAGGACGTCTGCGAAATCAAATTTCAACATTGAGAACTGAGGTTGAAAAAGTCGTCATTTTTAGACGTTTGCGGAAAAAAGTGTTATTGTATGCAGTACCAAAATCATCCAAGTGGATTGGATAATATCAATAATGAGAAATTTAAAAAAACAAAATTGAAGCATCTAATGAAGTCGAAAAAAAATCTTCAAAATTATGCTAAAGAATTGCTTGCACAAAAACAACCTTGAACGTTATGAAACAGCTGTGTTCTATACAGTTGAGAAACAATCAAGAGCAAAAATGGTACCGGGCTCGAATCTCGGGCAATGATTATGATAATAATAATAATTTTATTTATCATCAAAAGTTACATGACATGTCACAAAATTGGGAAACAATTTAAAAGTATGCTACAAATTCGCCCACACTATAAAAAGCATTCAAAATCGAAACTTTTTTCAACTCCCTTCTGAAAATGGTCGTATTGCTGTCGGTCAAACTCCGCGGCAACATATATAATATATATAATATATATATACAAGGTAGAGTCATAATGTTATGAATCTTAAAATAATCTCTACAGGATGTTTGAGGTGACAATTGAAACAGAAGTCTTTAGATACGCTTTTGCACAATGAAAACCCTTTCCCATCCCACAGCGATTCCCCAGACCTTATACCTCAGAGTTGACGACACATTCGAGTGGTAAAATGACATGGCAGCCTCCAAGCTTAAAAATTTTTTTTATATTGATCAATGAATAGAAATTTTTATTTAGTTTTTTACAAATACTGTCCATTTTGGCAGACCATCGCAAGTGTTTATCTAGTGTAGTTCCCAGTAATTTAACTTCAGGGGCCATACTCAATACATTTCCTCCAAAAGTCAGGGTGAAGTTACACGGAGTTTTGGTGGGAGTATAAAACTCGACACAGCTGGTTTTAGCGAAATTGATCATCAATTTATTTAAATCGCACCATTTTTTGAATTCATTTAGAATTATATTACATTTGACAAAGAGAGAATCCGCAGACTTGTCACTCAACACGATACTCGTATCATCAGCGTACATGAATACTGTACCGTGTGATATGAAGTCCGGTAAATCATTTACGAAAATGAGGAACAATAATGGCCCTAATATGCTTCCTTGGGGTGTGCCGAGGGGAATATCATATACATCCGAGACAGAACCTCCAATGTTTACTTTCATTTTGAGATTATTAATGAAGGAAGTAAGCCACTCATTTATCGTGCCGCGTATACCCAACCGATCTAGTTTCATTGAAACAAAAACTGCACTGAGGCAGTCGAAGGCTTTTTTCAAATCAAAACAAATCAAGATTACATACTCGCCGTTATCCATTTCAAGAGAAATGAGCTGTACGATCTCTGTCATAGCTGTACCTGTAAAACGGGAACCTCTAAAGCCATGCTGTGATTCTTTGATCAAGTTTGAATCTTCCAGAAATTGTGTGAGGCGGCAGTGCAACACCATCTCAAGGACCTTCGAAAACGCACTCAGGATCGTGATCGGTCGATAATTTTCAACCATGGTTGAGTCCCCCTTCTTGGGTAGTGGAATCGTCCTACCAATCTTCAACTCATCTGGAAATACACCAGAAACCACAGATTTATTGACAATATCTGCCATGAGTGAACTTATGATAGATACAGAACCCTTCAGAACCGACAGAGGAACCTCGTCAACGCTGGTGGAATTCTTATTATCCATTGACGTTATGATTTCAACAATTTCGTTTGGTGTAACAGGCGTAAAAAACATTGACCTCGCATTTTTCCCCTTCACAAAGGTACACTCAGTCTCCGTGGAATCAAAGGGATAGGAACCAAGAGAAGCAGCAACTGCGGACGAAAAATCATTCCCAAAAACGCGACACAAACAAGAAACATCGGTCACCATACGGTCATCGATCAGTAGACCCATAGATGGTTCAGACAGTATTTTGTTTTGAATTCGATTGATCAGCTTCCAAATTGTCTTGTTTTTATTATGGCTATTGTTTATTTCATCCATGCAAAATTTTCGTTTCTCATATTCAAGTTTGCTGTTAATTTCTGTTTTCAGTTCACTAACCCTAGTTTGAGGCATACCATCGCACAGCCGCGTCGACAACCACGAAACCAATTCCAAATCTTCATATTTCCTCATTATTTCATCAGAACAAAATTTTTTTTTCTGGTAGTACAGCATCGTACTCTCTTCTTTTACTTAGGATACGCAACCTGAAAACACCAAAGAAAAGTTCGATAAAACTCCTCAAAGTCGTCAGAAGCATACCGATCAAACGTCAATTCCGGCAAGTTTCTTTGTAGTAAAAAATTAAATTCACTGTGAGTGTAAGTGTTGAATGTTCTGCTATGAAACTCTCTGAAAGATATGTATATTGTAAAAAATGTCCATGAGTTTTAGTTGTTATCATTCAATTATATTCACTGGATAATGTACACAGTTCATAAGCACATGAGGGTAGATGGTGGAACAAATTCTAAATAATTCCCCCTGGTTTCACCATCCCTTTAAAAAAGAAAAACCTGGGTCATCCTTATCTTGAAAATATTTATGAAGGATGCGCATCAAATTGATATGTTTTCATGACCAAGTAGACCTCAAAACAAACTCTATTTGTATTTAATTGTCATTCGCACATATTCCAACAATTTTGAATAATAATAATCACTGACCAAATATATTTTGTTTTTTCGTCAAATTTCATTAAATCCAGTAATTATGCACATTTTAATAATACTGAAGCTATGAGGACATTCTGAGATATTTCTCTTAACGATTCTTCATACTTTCTCTCAAATGAATAAACCTTAAAAAAAATTTAACAATCTCATAAGTGTACCCTTTCAAACAAAAAAGATTTTTTTAACTTGGTACAACATTGAAAACAATAACTCTGAAAATATATTTTTTTAAAATTAAAATTTTAAATTACATACAGATGAATATTAAACATCCCCCTCTTTTAAATCATTTAATAGTTTTCATTTTCCTTCAAGATGCATTTCCAAATATTGGCATATACTAATGATCCCGATGAATACCTATTAATTTCTATACTGATATTGACATTCCGTACTATAATCATATGTACCATTGACGTCATATCCATTTCATCCTATATCTAAATATTTTCATGCACCACAAAGATTTCCGGAATTCTTCAGATCAAAAGTAGCCAAAACGACAAATATGTCAACGTGTTGATCACATCATAAGAAACAAAAATATCTTTAATCTCATAACATAAATAAGAGTCATCTGGATAACTGTTAAAATGATTCAAATAGTAGGAATAATAAAGACACATTCAACACCAGTATCAAGGTGTTTTTAATATCGAATCATCCAGTGCCGTACGGATAATTTTTAATTATTGATACAATGGGGAATGCTAATGATGTTCGATTTTGTCTCCGAGTGGTTCAATGAGAAAATAATTTTTTATTTAATATATATATATATATATATATATATATATATATATATATATATATATATATATATATATATATATATATATATAAATGTATGCAGACGACATGGTCTATTTATTTATTTAGCGTATGGCATTATGACACAATAACAATAATAAATAATCATTAAAATCAGGGTTACAAACATTTAACAAATTATAAAGTATAAACTTTAAAATAAAAATACTTGGCTTATGTTTCACAATATAAAAAATATTTAGATACTGTGTTTAGCAGTAATAAAAAGTCGACATGTTTCGAGTTATGAACTCATTCTCAAGACTGACTACAGGAGAGTATTGCATCGTAATTTATAAAACAGACAAAAGCAAAGGTGATACCTGAAAATCAATTTGTTCGTTTACAAGGGGTAATTGACTATTATGGGCGGAACTTATTTCGAGAATTTCAAGAAGGTCAAGGCGTTTACCCTTGTTACCTGAATGTAACAATTTGGTTTTGTTGACATCCAGGAAGTGATTGAATTTTATACAATGTTCAGAGAAGCCAGTGGTATTTTTGTTTTGTAAAATTGACTTTTTATGTTCTTCAACACGAATATTTATATTCCTTCCTGTCTGTCCAATATAGAAAGCAGGACATATTCGTCGCAAAATATTTTGTAAATACCACTGTTTTCTCCGATGTTAGATAAGCCAAGTGTTTTTATTTTGAAGTTTATACTTTATGATGTTTCACCAAGTGATGTGCGAGATTTCAATCTCAGTTATTTAACAAATTAATATAAGCTATTGACTCTGGCGTAGCCATCAGGAAATCTTCAGGTGTCCCTGCATAGACTGTTATTAGGCATTCTTCTATAATCTATAATGTGTTCAATAGTTTGGGGTGTAAAGCTAGTTCGCCTCCACGTGGTGCACCCTGGGTAACACTGAATGAACTAGCAAATACTAGCGGTCAGACAAACTAGGAGATTCTCCTGACCACGCAAGACACAATCCATAAATTGTAAATGATAGGTTTAGATATTGAAAATCGAAAATTTAGCAATTATTCCAAAAGTTTTTGAACTTTGGTCAAGTGAATGCTACATAGAGAAAGGAACAAATCTCATTTTGCAAACCTTTTCCGAAGACCGGAACTTTGTTAAAATTACAATAATAGTGAATTTTGTTTTAAGCTTTTGAAAAAAATTCCAAAAGTTCTGCAAACTTGGGGTAGTATCAAATATATTATTTCATATCACGTATCAAATTTGCAACCTATTTAAGGGTACCGAACATTTATTTTATTCAAAATTAACGTTTTTTTGACCGGAACATATTTATTTATAATTTTTTTAATTCGTGGTAATTTATTCGAGCAAGATGGTCTGGAAAAAATTACAAAAGTTTTGAAACTTGGTTGCAAATTTAGAATACATATATTTTGATGCATTTGCAAATTTGCAACCTTGTACGCGGTCCGGAACTTTATGCAAAATCATAAAAATCCAAAAATCATATTTTTGCAAATTGCATAAAGTTCCGGACCGAGTATAAGGTTGCAAATGCATCCGAATAGATATTTCCTGAATTTGCAACCAAGTTTCGAAACTTTTGTAATTACATCGAGACCATCTTGCCTGAAAAAATTACCAAGAATTAAAAAAATTATAAATAATCATGTTCCGGTCAACATGAAAGGTTGCAAATTTATACAGCTGTTCGGTATATTTTTCCGAAGTAGGGGAGGCCGGGGTTCGACGTTCCGATTTTGGAGTAAGACGCAATATGAATGTAATAGAAAGATTTGTAAGCCATGATTCCTATATAAGTAGATACAGCATTTATTTTTGTTTCAAAATTTATAATTGAATTCTTCGAAATAATAATGAATTTTGGCACAGGATAATTTTTCTGTAGCAAGTCGTCAAGGAACAAGTCGCCCCACGAAGGGGCTGGTTGTTACTCAGTTGAGGCAAGTTGTTCCGCTGTCAAATCTAGTCACTAATAATGTAATATCAGTTGAAAAGGTATGTATTAAATGAATAAGGCACACCTAACCGTTTATTCATGACAGTTTAATTCATAAAAATACAAAATATTATTATTTTGACAAATTTTCAACAAACTTTGAGGATCTAACGAAAACAAAACTATAAAAAAACTAGTAACAAGAATTATTACTAATAATGTAATACAACCTGATTAATAGGCTTAAGAATAATAAACAGATTTAATATTAATCAACTCTGACAAACGAAAATTATTTATTTTAATTATAACACTAAGAAAAATCAACTTATTTAAACATTTCAAAGTATAGTTTCTTTATTCAGTCTCAAAGCATTAACTTTATATGAGTCTTCCAGAACTTAGAAAAAAATTATTCAAAAGATTCTTCTTCAGAATTACAATTCGGACATACATAGGAATGAACATCTTCAGATTTTAGGCATTTGGAATGAGCCCAATTCTTACACATGACGCATTCAATCCATTGTTCTCTTGGTTTTGAATTGGAATATGAGTCGCAACATATTAAACAAAACCATTCTAGGCTGTCTTCTTATGACAAAGACGGGTTTCTTTTCAGAAAACCCGTAAACCAGTCAGCTCCAGCTTGTTTATTTTTATGCCAAGAGACAGGAATGTTAGGCATGTCAAACTTAAGAGCACAAGTATATGCTAACTTCCTCACTTCTTCTGGTAAGAGACCAAAATAAATTGACGAACATTTTAACAAATATTCAGCTAATGTCTTCTCTTGGTCGTGGTTGAACACCTGTCTAGAATAGTAACCCACAGTTGGTCTTATACCGGACTTCAACTTCTTGACATAGCGAAATAATGTCATATGACAAATCTCTAATTCCCGAGCTACTGTCTTAAGCTTACGACCATCTACAATAACAGCATCAGCTGCCCGCTGAAAAAGGTCAATCGAAACCTTACGTTCTGTTTTCCGTTTATAGTTTCTCATCCTGAAACAAAGTTTTAATATAATATTTACGTGTTTATTACGGGGCACGTTGTTCCGCGGCACAACTAGCCCCCCGCCAGAGAAACTTCTAACCCCAAATCCCATTTTTAAAGTAACCGACAATTATAATAGAATAGGTTATAAAAGGCCAACAATGATACTTAAAAGATAAACACTGTAGTTTGCCCAATTGATTATAGCAAGTCACATACAAATAGCAAGAAAATTGATTGATATAGACCTAAAAGTTTAAGGACGAAAAAATTTACTTACGTATTGTTTATGTACTACTAATTGATCACCACTCACACACGCTGACATGCCGTCACTAAAATGGCTGATGAAAAGGCGCGATAGCATGACGTTTCGCGACGCACTTCAACTTATTTCTATCTCTCTTCGTCGAACAGCAATTTCGATCGAAACAACCTACCCCCGGCACTTTGAACCCCGGCCTCCCCTATCTGTCAAGTTTGCAGAATTTTTGGAATTTTTTTGGGTCAGTTTATCAAAGAAAAACGTTAATTTTGAATAAAAAATGTTCAGTACCCTTAAATTGGTTGCAAATTTGATACGTGATATGGAATAATATATTTAATACTACTCCAAGTTTGCGGAACTTTTGGAATTTTTTTTTGGTCAGTTTATCAAAGAAAAACGTTAATTTTGAATAAAAAGATGTTCCGTACCCTTAAATTGGTTGCAAATTTGATACGTGGTATGAAATAATATATTTAGTACTACTCCGAGTTTGCAGAACTTTTGGAATATTTTTCACAAGCATAAGGCAAAATTCAATGTTATTGCAATTATAACAATGTTCCGGACTTCGGAAACGGTTGCAAAATTTCATAGTTTGTTTTTATCTTTTTCCCGACCCTACATTAAAGCTTGAAAACTTTTGGAATTATTGTCAATTGAATAAACATAATGAAACAAATGCTAATGGAAATAACAACACAAGGTGAAAATTTACGAATAAAATGTACCGTAGGAAATGTTTATTAGTGTCAACTTAATGAAATTTACATAGACAAATGAGATTCTTAAATTCTGACTAGAAGTTTTTGAATAAAATATTTGTACATTTCACTATCTTCTTGGACCTTTCAAAAATTCTAAAAATTCGATCAGTACCAGAAAAATCAATTAGAAGAATCAAATTTCTTGACATTTTTAATTTTTGTTCAATCAAAAAGTAGCGATTTCAACATCAACTTTTCTTGTTAGAATCAGAGCTTTCATTGGGATGAATTTAACTTAAGAATTGTCTTTTATCTAGCAAAATCTGTAACAAGATACAGAACTTACTTTGCTTGCATGTAGATAAAACCGTCGCCTTGTTTTATAGAGATAACTCCCAGGATCTAGTCCTGCAAAAACCATACCATTGAAATAGTCGATTCTGTCAGGTTTTAAGGCCTCTTTATCGACAATAATCTCAAATTTTCACAGCATGTGCATATCTTAGCTGAAAAATTATCATCGGCCTTTTTCGCCATTGAATCCATCTCAAGTGAATTAGATACGGCATCTACAAGAATTGCCCATTTTGCATTGTTCGAACCACATCTTCGTTATGGTCCTCCCTTCTGGGGTTCATGTAATTCTTCACAACTTGGCACCATCAGGCACGTATCCAGGGGAGGGCCCCCCCCCGAAATCCCGAAATTTGAAAATTTTTTCCATTCGATATTCTTCACAGAAAAGTCTTCAGTAAAGAATTTTCTATTCTTTGAAGTTTGATTTTTTAGTCGACGGAAAGCACGTTTGGTGTCAATCGAACGTATCCTTATTTTTTTAAATTATGAAAAGTCTACTCTTTTTCAATCATTGTTCTTTCGGGAGTAGGACAGGGGACTCATTTGGCCCCATTATTCTTCCTCATTTTTATTAATGATATGATAGAACAAATCCTGTATTGTAAAATTTTGTTGTTCGCTCATGATGCAAAGATTTTTAGAGAAATCACCTCTTACGAGGATATGGATAAATTGCAATATAACATAAATAGCTTTAATAATTGGTGTGTAGCTAATGGATTGAATAACAACGTAAATAAATGCTTCCACATTAGGTTTGGTAGATCACGATCTATTTGGCTTCTTTCATATTCTCTTAGTAATGAAATTATTAATCAAGTGTATTTTACGAAAGATTTAGGTGTAATTTTTGATGACAAATTATCTTTTTAGCAGCACTACGATTTTTCTTTTCTAAGAGGTCAAAAGAAAATCTATTTTCTTAAGAGGTTTACGAATAAGTTTAAACAACATTGAAACATTTAGAAGCTTTATTTCTCCTTTGTGTATTCAACAGTTATGTATGCTTCTCCTATTTTGGAGACCTAAAGATAAGAGAGAGAATAAAAAAGTTAGAATCTCTCAATAGAGTATTTTATTAGGTATGCAGGGTATAGAACTGGAATGAGAATTCCGTTTACAGGATCACAATTTAGTTCCCTTTTATCAGAGATTTCAAATCTCAAATTTTGAATCAAGCTATGGATAGGAGCTGATGTGAATATTTTGGGTATAAAATTTTTGGTTCAATTTAATTGATGTACCTGAAATATTGAGTCAATTTAATTTTTATGTACCCCGCCGCAACCTTCGTCATAATGTTTATGATTTTCAACCTAACAATTGTCGTCGGGGAGATAAAGAGAGAATTATTGATAGAATATTTATGTTATGTAATAAAATCGTAGACTGGTAAACACACTTTCGTTGTACAAAATAAAAAATTTATCAAAATCATTGTTAAAATTTGAATGAATTGAATAACTTAATATTTTTTTATGTAATCAAGTTTATATTTTTGTAGGCTTCTAGCCATAAACACATTGTAATTTTTAATGTATGGGGCTTGCCCCGTGAATAAAGATAAATGAATGAATAAATAAAAAGCCTGCCTGCCATGTTCAGTAACACGACTTTTTACATCTCACATGTGGCAGCATTGAACAATATAGTTCAATTGTACGAATCGATTTTGATCAAGATCTAGGGATTTTTAACTTCTTATGCTGGACTCTTATTATCGAACAAAAACAAATGAATCACTGCACGTGAGTGTTATGGGTTTGTGTTCAATCCAAGCAACTTTTTCTATCATAAACCTTCGAGATTTTAAAAAGACAACTTATTTCACCAAATATGAAACGTCGCCAAGGTCAAACAACGATTACATCGTTTTTCAAGAAGCCGAAATCAGATAATTCAAACGATGCAGAAAATGTTAATAGTGAGTAGGGTAAGTCAGGGTGAGATGGCCAGTAAAGTATATTTTTGAGCATATGTAGAGAATGATATTGGCTAACTGATTCATTTTATGGCAAACTTTTCATTACAGTTTAAACTAATGTTTTACTAAGGGCATTACCGAATATCGTTACATCAATGAGCTTCACACCATTTTTTTAAAAACATGTAAACTGGCCATCACTCCCGGATGTGCCGGGTGAGATGGCCACTTATGATTTTTAGAGACGGTAGAGATGGCCACCCCTTTTTTCTCCAAAAAAATATTTTATTTCGACGAATTAATACAATTTGCATACATACAATATTTGATTTGAACAAAAAATAAACATTTCACAACTCATTTCATAAAATAAAATAAACATTTCAAGAACAAAAACGAGAACAAAAACATTCTTCTTTGGCAAACTTTAGAGTCAAAAATAAGCAGTTGCAACAAGTAATGCAAGATATTGTTTCCCCCTTTTCTGCGCAAGTGGTTGTGGAAACGTTCTTTGGGCCCTTTTCAGCAACCACAACACTTGTCCTATTGTTGAGCTGTAGACCTGTTTCGTCTACGTTATAAATACAGCCCGGTTAGTTAAACAACGCGTTTTCTTCTAGGCATACTTCAAAACGTTTAAAATGGTTTCCGACATCTTCCCGGTTCATTCCTTGTCCTCTCGCGATGGAGACACCTTTTGATTTTCACAATGATAAGTCTGGATGACGACGTAGGAAGGAATTGAACCAATCGTAGCCAGCTCTTTCTTTTGCTTTGTTGAACTTGTGTTGCAATTTAAGTTGCTCCGCAAAGAAATATGCAATCCTTCTTACATCATCGAGGCTTGATGGAAATCCAGATTTCTGCATTTTCTTTATGTGTTTTACTAACTTCAGTTCATTCTCTTGTCCAAAAAGCGAATCAGGGCCCATGCGACCTTTGCTCGGGTCATTTTTTTAAAGTCGTCTTTCTAGGGTTTTACGAGGAATCCCGAAATCTTCAGCTACACCTTTAATGGACGATCCGTTTCTCACCGCGTGCATGGCAGCAACTAAATTGTTTTTTGACCAAGAACCTCTGGTGGAATACGTTTCACGTGTATAATCCGTAGGCTTTTTAACTGTAAGAGAAAAAAACAGTTATTGAAACATGGCCATCTCTACCCGTATTATGATGGCCATCTCTCCCAAGTGTACGGGATAGATGGCCACCTCCAAACGGGCACTTGAATTGTCAACAAAGTTCTCAATTTTAGGTTAAGAATGAAGATTCATCATTTCTCAACCCTTTTGGTACAAAACACTAACTTAAAGTACATATTACAAAAAAGTACAGTACGAATTACAGAAGTCAACATATTTGTAGCCATGCGTTATTTTTATTTCGTTAAAAAACTCACCTGCTTGAGTAAACTAGGAGCGGCGTTGTGTATCGGATGGGGGCTCTGGAGCAACTGAACGCTTGTACGATCGCACACAGAGTTAAACACGCAAACCACAGAGTGCCGAGCGTTGGTCATCTCACCCGCATGGTCATCTCACCCTGACTTACCCTATATAAAGTGACGTTTTGAATGCGAATTCCAAGGTTATATTGGAGCAGTTTTAAACAGTTTTTATGAAAAACCCATAATTATTTTATTTGTACGCTCATTACATGATTTGCTTCTTGGGCCCCCCCCGAAACGAATTTCTGGATACGGGCCTGGGCACCATTCTCAAATTGCAGAAAAGAGCAATTCGTTACATGTTTGTACTGAAAAATAGGGCTCATTGCAAACCTTACTTCAAGAAAAATGGAATTTTGACGCTTCCTTCTTTATATTCACTTGAATCTGTGTGCTTGATTCATAAGTATTTCCATGCCGTATCCTTGATGTCACACCACGGGTATTCCACCAGATAATCGGGACATCATGTTCACCTCCCTATTCCTTCCTCTGAATTAACAAAAAAGTCCCAGAGGAATTAAAATCTATAACTTCCTTGGCCAATTTTTGGAAACGAACAGAATCTTATCTTCTTGATAGACCTCACTACTCTATAGAGGACTACTATTCTGAGCATGGATTGATAGATATGACCAAATCGAACACCCACACACACACACAGCCATCAGCTTTGATTGAGGAGGATTTGATACTCTCAGTTCAATTGAAAAGTTTGTATATATTTTGTATAGAAATGTGGTGTGATTTTTATTTCTAGGTATAACATTTGTTTGTATATTTTTTTATTGATGTGTGTTTATTTTTATGTTTTACCTTGTTTATTTACTATATTTTTCGCTTTGTCAATAAACTGCATAATTTTAAGACAATAAAGCATATTTTGATTTGATATGATTTGACTAAGTTTGAATTTACTGATTAATTTCATGGTAAAAGTATATTTTTATAATAATAGATGAAAAAATTATTAATTGGGATTTTATTACTATTCCTTCATTAACTTTTGTTTTTTTTTTCAAATTCGTGTCAACGGTTTTCAATCATTGTTTACTCATTTAATTGTGCCTGCTATTTAAAATATAATAAAGAGAGGACAGAATTTCTTTCCATCCGAGTATCCCACTAAAACTCGTCTTTTTTTCGGTCTAGAAAAGTGTTAATTTAACTTCAAGCTCTTCAAAAACTAAAATTTTGAAACCATTCTAGAATAAAAACGATCTGCTCACAATTTTCTTCAATCAATTCTACGCCACTGCCCACGTTCCGGTCGAGATCACAGAAAAGCGGTTCACTTTGATAACCCTGAATCCTTTGAACCCCGACGGA